>APFE030957668.1:77126-97779 GCA_000404065.3 Pinus taeda | reverse complement strand
CCTTTGTCATTCCCCTTGTCGAGTTCTGACTCAGAATCAGAACCTGCATCTGATTCTGAACCCTTTAGCTCAGCCACTAGTGACTGTTTCGCCCGACACTCACTTGTGTTGTGAGTGGAGCTCTTATGGAACTCACACCATTTTCCCGTGTCCTTTTTCAGCTTTGCAACACTGTTCTTTGCTTGTAGCTTTGGCGGGTTGTCTTGGGCTGCCCCGCCTTGGCTTTGTCCTTTGTTCTGTGGTTTCAGTGCACCTTTCCCTTGCTTTGGATTCGCAGATCCAAAGTCTCGCTTCTTTTGTTTAAACTTTTGCTCGATCTTGACGGCATATCGGTATGCTATGTCGAGAGAGGAGATGTTCAGGAATTCCATTTCTTCCTGGATGTACTTGTGCAGGCAGTCACGATATTTGAGTATCAAATTCTGCTCCGAATCCTTGATACCCAACTTCGTGCGAAGGGTATGGAAAAGGTTGGTGAACTCCGGCACATCTTGATCCCTTCCCTGCCGCAGCGTAGTCCACTTTATGTATTCATCCTCATAGCTTCCAACAGGGTAGTATTGCTCCTATATGGCCTCCCGAAATGAATTCCAGGTGGGTGCGGCTGAAAATAGAGAGCCTGTAGTTTCATCCTTCTGCTCGCAGTATGTTTCCCACCAGTCCTTGACGTGCGGGGCTGCTTTGAGAAGAGTGAAAACAATCTTTTCCCGACTCGAAAATTCATGAACAAAAAAATAACCCTCTAGCAGATATAACCATTTATCTACAGCATCTTCATCTATCTGACCCTCGAATATGGGGATTTCAAAATTAACTTGTACCTTAAAGGTTGTGGCATTTCCAGAGTAGCTGCTGGAAGCCGATGCGTCACTTTTCGGTAGCCGCTGAAGTATTTGGGCAAAGCTATCCATCATCGCGTTACGTTGTCGGTTGAGGGCTTCTTCGAGCAAGATTTTGATAGGATCTCCTGCTCCCTCGCCTTTCTTCTCATCCGCCATGGGAGGTCGTCGGGATTTGCGAGGCTGGCCTTGCAAAGGTTCGACCAGCTCAAGCCCTAACTCCTTATATCCCGACCTTGTTGGGGACCTGCAAAGAAAAAAAACCAAGAAGAAGCAGACCGCTCTGATACCACTGATCCAAACTTAAAAAAGAACGCAACAAATTGCAGAGATAACCATATACACAAAGATGCAGCGGAAATAATACTTCATTTCATTAATGGAAAATACTGAAATATGCTTACAACGAGAAATGGAAATAAACCAGCTAGGGCGATGGCAGCTTATCTCTAAGAAGAGATGTGTGGCTACATGCCTCTGAACTATGTTACAATGCGGCTCGAAGGCCTATTTATTGTTGAGAAACAATGGAAAAACCCTTCACATTCCAAAACCTAACCCTGGAAGATGAAACGCCAAATTGTGGGCCCCGTTTTTGGGTAAGTTGGTACATCAACTTCCCGGGGTCGCGAATTGGTCGTCTTATCTCCGTTTGACACCCATGATAGCCCGTTGGAAAGATCTCTCCGAGGAATACGACGAAAAAGACAATTTTTAGTCACGAGAAATCGTTGGCGGTAGATTTCCCAAAAAACGTTGTTTAGGGCCTCAAAACGGCTCCGGAAGTTTAGGACCCGAAAAACTGCTAAAAATAGTAAATTGTGCTATAATTAAGGAAACTGAAAAAAACTGCACGAAGCAATAGAGGGGATCCAAGTCGAATTAGCGGGTGGCCACCAATATCCACCGGGATCACTATATCTTTTTATTTGTGATGAATTTCCATTATCAACTCCACTAAAACATTAGTTACCACAAATGGATGTTGTAACAAAGGTTTTTTTGAAAATTTTCGCCAATCTAATAACACTGAAAACCTCCATTATGACCTCCACTAGAAGTTATTTTTCTTGTAGGGTGAAAATATTATTAGTAGAGTTCCTTCAATCCTAGCAGGGATTCCATAGTAAAAATAGGAGAAGAAAGAGTACATTCTTACCAAGAATAAATTCTTCCTTAAGCATGAGGACATCCTAGAAGATAAAAAGGGCTAGATAACTTACCACCCACCTTAGATGAGATATATTATCATTTTATAAAGTATATTTTAGGTAAATGTAGATTGAGTTTAGTATATGGTTATCAATTTAGGCTTATCTACCAACTAAGGCCCATATTCCACTTATTGCATGTAGAAACTCTTAGTTTTTGATATTTTCTTCTATAATCAGAGAAGGAGATGACTACCAAAGTGGAGGGAGGAACAAAATGAGAAGTAGCCCATCATCAATTCATTTAGTTATTGATTTTACATACACTTGATAATTTTGAACACAACATCTCATGGTTTGATTTTAGGAATATGGAAAAGTAGGCCATCCTAAAATCATTGAATAACATGAGAGGACAAGAAATCATAGAAAAGGGAAGGAAAAGCCCAAAATCCTAGGACCCTCCAAACAAAAATAAAGTAATTGGTTGAAACAAATCCATAAGGAAAGGAGGAAGATTCCACCTTGATAAAATTAAGAATAGATTGAAATCCAAAGAGAATAACGTTGACTCTATAGTTTGATATTAAACTTATAGGAGAAAGAGGAGTACATAGCAAGAGTACTATAAGAAAACATGGCCACCATCCATCATAGTAGTAAATATTGAGGATTCACACAACACTACAAATGAACATAGTAAAAGAGGAAGTATCAAAGCCATAATTAGTATGTTAGATATGCAAATAACCCATGGTAGAAGAAACCATTATAGGCCCAAGTAGAATTACTCTGGAATTTATCCTACCTCTCGAAATATTTAATCTTTAGAATGTCAAATTGAAGAACATTACTAAGTGGTTAAGAATAGAAAAAATTAGAGAATGGTATAGTATATGATTCTACATGAACATTTAAAATAGCTAACATATTATATTATGGTTTTGAGATTGCAGAAGAAGGAAGAAAACAATTCTTTAAGGTAAATTAAGCACTTAGGTAGGAATTAGAGGCGTTTGTTGAAAACAAAGTTGATATAAAAGATAATATAGTTGGAAAATTGGAAGCTTCCTTAGGGAAAATGACCCATTAAAATATGAAAATGGAAAAATATAGGTCATCATCAAACACCTACCCTTTGCTTCTAAAAGAGAAGTGGTGCAAACAAAAAATTTTCATCATGATACAACGAGGGTTTAACAATAAAAAACATAACATTAATACAAACATATCGAAAAAAAAGTGTGAATGAAAATGTAAGGCTTTGTTTAGCTTCACAACATTTTCCTTTCTCATCGACAAAATTAGGACACTAAGATTTACATGGGATATATGCAATTGATGACCCTAACACCATAGCTAGGCCATGAAGAATTATGGAATAAGTAATGAAAAGGTATACCGAGAAAAAAGATTTAGCTCCCTATGGATAAGATCTAAACACCCATTACTATATATAATTTTGGTATCCCATGATATTTTTTCTCCTAATCAAGTAGTCACTATGACTTGGATAAGTATACAAGAATAAATAATATCACATGTAGAGGATACAATTAGGTTATTAAGGGACGTGGCCACCCTATATTCCCAAAGAATATGGAAATATCATCCTTGTAACCTTCAAATTAGAGAACCTCACTCCCCTATTAATCTATAGGCTACTATAGGAAGGGAAACACCATATAATAAAAATATATAGACAATGGGTTCAAGATGGGTTGGAGTAAAGTTCAATTATCCCCTCTTACTTAGGCCAAAAATATACTTTTATTAAAATAAGGAGGAGAAATAATGGAACGAATTGAGGAATATACAAGTTTGTACCATTAGAAGACTTCACTAAATACATGGATGAGAGCAACAACAATGGGAAAACAAAAAATAGAAGATATAGTTTCCCAAGGATGTATGAAAATCCAACCATTGCGGTATGATGGAGCCTTGTAATGAGTACTTTCTGGGCTCATATCTAGTACATTGTTTTCCCTAAACATTTATCTTTTTCATCCCTGTTTAATGTCCATTCTCTACATTTTTCAAGTTAAATTATGAAGTTAAATATGTTTCTCATTAGTGTTGGCATGCATGTTCATGATTTTTTTGTTTCTTGTACAATTAGCTAATTGGGTATGGTAGGATTCTATGAATTACCTTCCAACATTGGAATTACAAGAAAATATAGATCTTGATCCTAGTATAAATAGAAATCAAACTCATGATATCAATGTTTTTCTTGGAAAACCTCACTAGCTTAAGATTATATTTTCCTAGTGCAATTAACTTTAGAAGAACAATCCCATCCAATCTAAGGATTTTGTAGAGAATACTACCTATGAAGTACAATTCTCTCCTTTGTATGTCTAAATTGATACTTGAATCTTCTTTATTTTTAGCTAATTTTTTTGTATTTTTGATTTAAATTTTATTTTCAGACTTCTAGAATATTTTGTCTATCATGTTTTTGAAATGCTTGCTTTGCCGGTATATCAGTGAATCTTTGTTTATTGAGTGAATTTGGATTCTCCACAGGACTAGGTGGGTTTGGGTCATTATTTCTCCTTGTTTTCTTTTTGTGAGCTGCTTTTAAACTTTAAGAATTTGTGTATTTTAATTTATTTGTTTCCTTGAAATTCAGTTTGAATTCTGCTTTCTTCAGAAATTTGATTTTTATTTCGGAATGTGTCATTTTGAGACTCGTGTCATTTGTGTTAAAGTGTTATCACAAAATCAGTACTGATGGCTGCTAATCAGTTAGACTCTATGTAACTATTTCAGACCAGTCTTTTGGCTAAGGATTAGCCTCCCTAACCTTAGAGGGCTCTCTCAAAATAAACTATTGATTTATCTTTAAACACTAAGAGGGCTAACTCTTTTAATGAGAACTTAAATAAACATGATGGTTGGAAATACAACATAACATTTCTTCCATTGGGCTCATGGAGTCAAACACCATTTCAGTAAACTATCTACTACTCATTCATGGAAGTCAAGGCATGTAATGTTTAAACACTCAAAACATTTCTCAAAGAACCTCAACTCATAAGTATACACAGGAAGTTTGAGCACTAGGTGAATTCAGAGTGATTGTATACCTATAGAGCTGTAAAATATGAAGGATAAGACAAAACCACATACATCTTGAGCATTTGAACAAAGTATGAATCTTGAGAAGAAAAACAGTCTTTCTATTACTGTAAAAAAGCTTTATACACAGGCCAATATAAACTCTGTTTTTTGCATAAACATCCAACCCCCATTACATCAGAGTTTCATCTATATATAGAAAAACATTCTTAACTACTTTGAGCCTCCTCCTCCAGCATGAGGGGAGCTCGATGACTGTCATTAACTACCTCTATCTATTTTAACAGACTCATTAAATCCACTAAGCATGAACCGTAACTACATAAGAGTTGTAATCAAACTTAAACTCTAATTTATTCTCCTCGTATTCTAATTCCTTTCCAGGTCTTCAACAACTGTCTCCTTTAGTTATGGCCATAATTGCTGAGATAAGGATGTATGAAACCAAATTAGCTTTGAATGTTGAACGTGCTGATAGTTCATGTATCATAATGATAATCCCCTGTTTTCATGGTCTTTGTTTCCCATCATCCTTCGAAAGTTTAGGCATGTGTTCCCAGCTGTTTAATGCTTCAAAATTTGATGAGCATCACTAGCTTTCCAGGTATGCTGGAAGCCTTGTTGAATGGACAAGTGTACAAGCCAACTTCTTCGTATGCATCTTCGGCCAAACCCTAACCATAGGTAATAAAGTACCTTTATTAAAGTTCTAGCTTAAGACAAAATTTTTTCACCTTTATAAAGGATGGCCACTTGTCAATGTTTGAATGGCTCTGATAGCCTCATCTGGTTCCTTGATGTTCATTAGCCCTTTTCTCCAAAATCTGCTGACCTCATCATTAGACTTGTTATTTTTTTCAAAAAACAGCATCTACGCAGTTTCGTAGCGCGCTACGAAACTGCTGTTTTTTCAAAAACACAGTCTTTAATGAATGTCTCAATATTCTCTGTGACTGTAACAGCTCTGCCACCGGTTACAAAACTCCTATTTTACCTTGGATTTATATAGCCGTGCTTACATGCCTTAAAAAACAATGAACTTAAGCAAAATTAAGCAAAACTTTGGGACAACACCTGACTTAGAATCTGCAATTTCACTTGGCAGCTAATTTATTTAGCTGTGCTTTTAATTTTGCAACCTCTTTTTCCATGGCTGCGATTTCAGCTATGGCCCTCTCCATCTCAGCCACTTCTTTTTCGGTTGCCTCCCACTGGTCCTTTGAAGATGAAGTCTTTGCTTCTTGAGAAATGGTGATTTTTTTATTTGTAACTTTTTCCTTGGTTTCTTTTGCTTCTTCTGTTCTGGATTGTTTTTCCATTTCTCTTGCTTGTTTTCTTGTAAAAGGTTTTTTCTTTATTTTCTCTGCCTCTTTTGCTTTGGGCAGTTGTTCAGCTTTCTCTGTTCTGGGCAACTTTACAGCCACCTCCTCTTCATGCACTTTCTCAGCTTCTTTAATTTGTTTCCTTGTAACTGGCCTTCGTGGTTTGAACACAAATTCTTTACCAGGTTCATCAAACCTTAACCTCTTCGAAGCCTTTGATTTTTTAGTGCTCTCTGGTGATGATTGAGTTAATTCAATATGCATTGGCTCAATATGTACTGATTTAGCCTGTTCAAAATCAATTGCCTCAAGAAAATCATTTAAACTAGCCTTCGATATTGGACTTTCTTCAACAGCTATTGATTTTCCCTTCTCCTTGCTTAATTGACTTCTGGTCTTAACTCTTGATACCTGTTCAGCCCCACTTGAACCAGGTGCATCTTTCTTGTGCTTGACCTTCTCCTTTGGTGATGGTTGAGATGGTTCTTTGATAACCAATGGCTTCATTACTTCCTTCAATTGAGTCTTGGTCTTCTTCTTGCCTTTTATCTCCTTTCTAAGCTCAGCGAGAGTAGGTTCCTCAACTGAATTTTCTCTTTCTCTAACAGGCAATGGGGTAAGGCTTGTCTTACTCTGAAAACCAGCCATAAAAATAAAAGAATCCCAATCCCGACCAATTTTCTGCAGACCATCCAACACTAACAATTTCACTAAACCATGATGAAATAGTGATGTCTCACAGTTATCCTTTTTTAGCTGAATTTTATCACACATCTTGCTGAGGCTACGAAACAAGTACAATTGGATATCTATAGATGCTTTGCCTGTAAAATGCAGCAACAACTTAAAATGATAGGAGTAAACCTTAGTATATCTCCCTTCACATGTTAAATACTTTTGAATACATGTAAGGGGAAGTGCATAGTGTTCCTTTACATAATTCCTTGGCACAGCCTTTGTAAGATCTTCATCTACATAAGGTTCCTTCAAGAATTCCTTGCAGGGGTTCATATCAAATTTGAAATTTTTAAACCACTCTTGCCCTCCTCTCGGAATTTCAGTCACCCTAGCAATAACCTCTGGAGATATTGGGAATTCTAACATAGACACTTTAGAACCTAAACCTGTAAAATTTAAGGCAAATGCTTTTGTTACCTCAGTATGCCCACCCTTCAGCTTCTCACAAAATGTCCAGCAACCAGCATCCTGAAAAGCTTGTCTTACACCTTCATCTCTCAATGCAAGATCCAATCCCACAGGTTCTGTTCTTTGACATCTTCCAGACCGATGCCCCTTCTTCTCCATTTCGCTTTGAAACTTTCGCACAGAGAGACATCACCAGCTTCAACTCAAATGGAAAATTCAAATTTTGGAACGCAGGCTCGCTTGCAATCAGGTTATTTAAGGAAGAAACTCGGGCTTATTTGGCAATTAAACAGTCTCATCATACAAACAGGTCAGTTTATGCATCACTAACAGACATCATAACACTGCCATGCATTACAAAACCATTTGAATGATTTTTATGTGGGTGGCTATGAACCTATTGGTGGAATGATGGCTCATAATCACTTGGAAAGGACGCCAACTCACAATAAACGGACGGACACACTGACTCATCCCCCCAGACATGACATTTTAAGAATCAGTGCTGCAAAATTCCCGAATCCGCGATTTCGTAGCGCAGATAGTTATAAATTATCAAAATGCGCTACGAAATGGCTGGTTACTGACACGCTGCGAAAAAGATAAAACATCATTGCCCTGCCAAATCAGCCAATAAAACTGCGCTGCGAAAATGCGAAAAGGGCCAATGACATAAGCAAGATAAGGCAGGCCTTATACAATCATGATGGAGGATGACTAACGGTATCTGAAAATGATTTTCATTAATAACTTTCTAAAACATGATCCCTAAGTAACGAACATAGGACAACAACTATTTGACACCTATTTTTTGACAATGAAATTTTTGGACAGCATTTATGTACATGTAACTGCATTTCTTGGTGATAAGAAAGTGGATGCCTATGGATGAAACAATAGAATTAATGGATAAAATGAAGCAGTATGATAGATATATCTCTTGCATTACATCATCAACTGAATTCAAAATATGTGTAAATTTTATTGTGTTTTTTATTACATTACAATTTTGTAATGGTATTATTTATAATACAATGGGATAGTCCTCATCAAGTCCTTTCCAATAGTACATAACACTATGAAAAAAAAATTCTCAGCTAAGAAGTTATCACCATTTGAAGATCAACATTAGCAAAGGGCCAAACTATTGAACAAAACCCATAAACACCAAATTTCTTAAATACTTTTCATCCTCTAGTGGATCTATGGTTTCATAATCAAATCTATGATGGATAGTAGACCAACATGCATGACCTTTAAAAATATTAAAATTCAAGCATATCTTCTTAGATCAAATGGATTCGAGCATGTTTTCTCAGTTTGGGCATGTTTGATCAGATGTGGAAGTGAATGATAGATGACATGTTAATACAACCAAATTTAAGCTAAGATCACTCCCCCATTCTAGCTATTCCTAAAGTGCCACATGACACACTTTTAGTGGAAATAGGAGTTCACATGGTAGTTCCAACATGTGGTGAAACCTAATTGGTTAGAGAAGTTGATGTCATAGTCTTGATGATGTGGTGAAGATTGATTTCCCAAATATTGTGACATGGAAAGAAAGGTGATTACATGAGCATCATATGTGACTTGGATGACATCAACAAGGTGATATGGAACCTCTAAGGACCTTCATGTGTAGGAGCATTTGACACATTTTGGTTGGTCAAATAGTCCAAAATGGGTTACATGTGGCACCCCTGATGGGCTACTACATGGAATGATTACATCACGTTGGCATCATCATGCAGATGACCAAGGATCCCTAGGGACCTCGTCACAAGGCATGGTCATATTGGACCATGACACAAATTGTAAGGGAAAATA
This sequence comes from Pinus taeda, assembly GCA_000404065.3. NCBI lineage: Eukaryota > Viridiplantae > Streptophyta > Pinopsida > Pinales > Pinaceae > Pinus > Pinus taeda. The sequence goes on along the minus strand of APFE030957668.1, from coordinate 88,404 downwards.
CACATTAATGGTCACATGGTTAGGATGTTATGGTGATTTAATCTCCAATCTATATACTAAAACATTGGTTCTATGTTTGACACTCCATATGGCATAGGAAAACTAAATCATTACATATACACACAAACCATAGACGATATGTGGCACATGCTCATGTTGAGCATTGCATAATAGAATTAAATTGTTTGGATAAAATATGGTTCTATATTTAGAGATTTGGAATGTTGGTATGAGTTTATAGTTGGAAACATGTCATAGTTTCAATCCCTCGGAATTTTTCTATGAGAAGAGTCATATTACTTGCATTTCACAAGATTATTTGTTTGATTGCATGATTGGTAGATATAGTAGTCCTCATCACTAGTTTTCTTTAATACACATCAACATGATAATCCCCATTAGTATAATTTTTTTATTATAGTGGATTCTATGGTAGACACGTCAATCATACAATATATGTCACCAACTTATTGTTTGGTGCGTCGTTGGAGGACACATAGACTAGACATAGTTCCTGTCATATTTTGATGGTTGAAAAACATGGTAACACTTCAAATTTGAATATGAAAAATGTTTAATGTGATTTGAGACACATGATCACATATCCATGCTCTCTTGTTTTGTTTATAATCAAACTGGTTTAGACAATGTTCTTACATCTGATGATTGATAGCAAAGTTAGAATTGGATTGATAGTGGGTAGATGAGGCCTTTGGCTCGAACTTGGTCAGGTTAGATTTTTTATTTATTTATTATTATTACTTTTACTTTTCCTATGAAAGCACATTATGTTAAATTGTTAAGCTTATCAAAGTGCACATTTCATAGACATGTTGTTAGGAAGAAACCATTTTGTAGAATGAACCCTGAAAGGGCCGTTTTGTCAAACGCTTAGTTTGATTTTTCGTTTTATGTGGTTTTTTGGAGTTTCAGGCTCATTTCTAAGCTAAATTGGATTCTACAAGAGGCATTATCATCAAGGTTCCGTTGTGAAGAGTTTTGAAGCCATGAAAAGCCTTGATAAGGTATTTTTGATATTCATAATCATTGTTATAAGGTTTTATGTCTTATGAGTAGGTTTTATTTTGTGTTGGTTATATGGCTAGAAGAAGTTCTGATAAGGGTTTTATGTGAATATATTGATGAAAGATTGGAACAAGGTATGGATAAGATATGGTTGGTTGCTGAGAGAAATATGATAGTAGTAGCATGATTTCCTTTGAAGACATACATTAAAGAAAAGGTGGATCAAGCTTGTCATATTATGAAAAGTGGTCCATAATAAGTTGAAGAAGGAGGTGGGTGACTGAATAAGGTTAAATCCTACACAAATTTGAATATTTCATGTTTCTATGGTTGGTGTCTCAATTAGTTTGTAGTCTATTGGAAGTGGTTTCTTGGACATTTTCGAGGTCGATGTCTCATTCATGTTGTAGGATTTCACAAGTAGTTTCTTGCATATTCTGACGGTGGGTGTCTCTAGCAAGTCAATGCCTACAAATATATGCAATGAATTGAATAAGAAGAAGATGAAGAAGAAATTTTTAGGTTTTCTCATGTAAGGGTTTCCATGTAAAAATGTGTGTCCTATTGTGTTGATATGATCATGGTTTCTTGATGCACTGGTTCATTTATTTTTATAATAAAATTCTTATGGTACATTGCTACATGTTTGTTCATCCATGATTTTTTTAAACAATAATCTTTCCACCATGCTAATTCCTCCTCCCTCTGAGTATGATATTTAGCATAATAGGTGGTATCAAAGGATTTTCTATCAGGAATAGTTAATTAGTAAAAGGTAGCTTAAAGGAACTATGGAAAATAAATGGGAGAGTAATAAGAAGGTATCTCAAAAGAATAAGGGTTGCAATCATTTTGAGAAATATATCACATCTCGAAGACGACACATTCTCCATGCTCATGGATGCTAAAAAATTAGGCATTGCTTGCTCATGGATGCTAAAAAATTAGGCATTGCTTGCTCATGGATGCTAAACAATTATATTTCAATTGTGGTAAAGAAGGTCACTATACTTCTATGTGTCTATGTCCTATTAAAAATAGTGAAGATCATATTCCTCATCTAATTGAAGAGGAATTAAAATATGAAATTGAAGAAAAAATAGATTATGAAGGAGAATTCAAAAGTTGTTTAAATAAAACAAAAGCTTCGGGAATAAGGGTTAGTCAATTAGAAGACAATATCCAAGATTATAAAGGAAAATATGATCTCCAAAAGAAGGATTACCATGATATTCCTAATTTGATGGTTGAACTAGAAGAAGAAATAATTTTGGATGAAGTAAGGTAGATGCAAAGAAAAGTAAAAAAGAATACTGTGAGGAATTGGAAGGTAAAATTATGTCTTCAAAAACTACACCAAAAAAAGTTTGCAATCAAAATCATAAAGAAAATTTATTCGAAGATGCATGGAGGGGTCAATCACAATATTTAAATCTATTCAAGATGAGCTCTATACTTATCTACAAGAGCTGAGGCATATACCATTTCTTAACAAAGAAAAAAGGGAGCTATTGGAAAGTACGGATCATGATGTTTCCATTCCTAAAGAACAATTGGAAGAATATAAAATGGATGAAGTTGTCTTGATGAGTTAGATAAAATAAAATATACATGACTCTAAAGAAAATAATTAGAATTATAACAAAGAAAAAGAATAAATTGGTCACTTAAATATTAAGGAAAATGAGGAAATAAGGAGATAAGAAATGTTGAAAAGTCATCTTAAGGAAATATCTGAAGACTTGAACAAACTTGAAGTAGGATTTGATCAACAAGAAAGAAAATTTGAATAATAAACCCTCTCCTTAAAATCCCAACATGAAGAAGGAGAAGATAATGGAAGAAGTAATGAAGATTCAAATGATAGGAAGGACGAAGAATGTGAGGAGCTTGAAGGACTTGTTTCATTGAGGGTTTAAGTCGCCAACCTCAACAAGAACTTGAAGAGTTTGCAAGTATTGGATAACATTCTTAGCTATCATATATCTCCATGAGAAAAAACAGGTCTTGGTTATACATGTAAGTATCCTTGCAAAGAAGATTCAAGACCCAAGCCTTTAAAGGGTTAACTTAAAGAAAAGATAGAAGGAAAAGTTAGAATTGTTCAAAATCCAAGTAATGGAGAAGGTGATATTGGAAGTGTTTCTACTCCAAAAAGCCATGTCGATGTTCTAAATAACAAGAATTGGAAAAGGATTGAACCTCCTCCAATGAAAAATATCATTAGAATATATTCAAAGAAAGTATTCTCATCCATGTATCAAATTATATTTCTTGGTTATTTATTTTTGTCCAAAAATTGCAAGCACAAGGTTAGGGATTGAAAATCATATGACTAGAATGATTATATGACCTATAGAAGAAAGGTTTTGGGAATACAATATTCATATGGTTTCAACACCATAAAATGTATGGAAGTTTCTCCTCAATTCAATTATTATAATAATGCTTTAAATCCCACAATATTGATCACATTTCAGAAGAATAGAGATGAATATGTTACCTAAGCATATCAAGGAAAGAAAATGTTCTATCAGGAAAGGAGAAAATTACACTAGGATTTTGAGAAGAAAACAAGTTGAGCCAAAAAAATAACATCATCAACCTTCCTTGAGTTTTCAAGGAATTGATATGAGCTTCAAATCGGTTATGTGTCATAAGGTAGAACCATGATTATTACTTTTGAATTTATCCCTAATGATGAAGTTATATGTTCAAAGAATATTATGACATATGTGTTTTTCTAAAAGAGTTCAAATCTTTCATCCGTGATAAGAATAAATTTTCAAGGCACAGAAAATGCTAGAATGATCTTGCGGATCAACCATAATGAGCAGGTCAAGGAAAATACCAATGAAGTTTGGGATAAAAAGAAATGAAGAGAATAGACCCCAAAATTGAAGGATAAAAATAGAATCAACCAATGTTGGATGATCACTACTAGGGAAGGATTTATTGGGTTGTTGATCATTTCACATAGTAGATGAGCATATTAGAATGCATATATTAGTCAACGATACATAAAATCTTTTGGAGGTGATATTTAATGTTTCATGGGAGAGTATAATAGTAAGCATATATAGATGAGGGCATATGTTTAATTGGAAGGAATAAATCATAGATTTCAACAAAACACGAAGACTGTGTTGGCCCAATGATGACGTTAAGCGGGGAGCAGGAGGTGAATTACTATGAGATCAATTTTACTATTTCATAAATTTTCATATTCGAACACTCATTTATTAATGAATTATAAGCATTATTTTATCTAATATAACAATGCGCCATCAAGCTATCATCATATTAATAGAATATCAAGAAACCATCACATCACAATTAGACACAAGTTTTTTATGTGGAATCCTATACTGGACAAAATCACCAATCCGTTTCTTCTTTATCCTTAATTATTTACATAGCTTTATAGACTATGACTGGTTAGAGGATATTACCTCCAAGAAAGTAAAAATGACACTTTTGGTAGGATACAAACTAATTGAGTCACCCACATCTTTCCTCAAATTCCTTGTCGACCTCTATTTCATATCATTTTAAAGTTAGATCCACCTTCATCATATATTACTGAATAATAAATAAAAATATTTAGTTTTCCACAATTGCCACTGCAATAATTATCACAACGTGCAACAATGTCACTGCAATAAATATAACAACATGAAATCATTCTCACTACAATAAATAATCATAACAATCACTATTAAAATATTTTATTTTGTTATCCATACTCTAATTCAACTAGTTCTTCAATTTGGTCATTAAAACCCCCTCTCAAAGCTTATTTGCACCGTTTATCCAGAAAAATTGAAAATGCTTATAGACTCTAAAAACAAACTTGATAGATTATAGGCATCAAATAAATGTCAAAAAAACATCATAAATCTCAATTTACATTTATCTTTGATCCTTAATTGCACAAATTTCTTCATAATCCAATTTGCATAGATTTTGACCCAAAAAATTCATAAAAACCATATAAAAATATGCATTAAATTAAGTCTTCCACAAAAGGTCCCTTGTTGGGTGTGCTTCTAATAAATGACCAGAATTTGGCATCAATGTGACAAAAGTCTCACTTCTATTCTATTAACCATTTGATAATATAAATCATATAGTTTAAAAATATTAACTCTCACCTTACAACTGTCAGGGCTAGAACCTGGGTCTCAATGGTAACAACAAAAACTTCAGCTAATAGAGTTGCATGATGATTCTTTCTAGACCACATTCCCATACTATATTATAGTTATGATTAGGGTTGGGGGTGGCCCATGACCACTTTCCAATAAAATTGGTGAATGAACTTGTTATTCATCAACACGACCCATCTGTTGCGGCCTACCTATTAACATGACTCACATAACACCCTTCTCCCACACTTACCTAAGTTTATGGATCCAACGGGATAAATATGTGATGAAGAGTTACTATGATATGATTCAACCTCCTAGATTACCTTAAAGAAGTGGAATCGCCAAAAACATCCTTACTGACCTTCCTTAGGTGCTACAGGGCCCCCAAGGGCTAATCCACCCTTCCAAGTGTCCAAACACTGAGTTAAATTCCTTTTTCACTGATTTGGATTGTCAGTCACATAAAAAATCCTACATCCATGCAATTGTAGGCCTTCAGTCAGATACATAATCACTGCAAGGGTGTGATTGTAGTATTTTGCAGTCAGTTCTATGCATAAGACCATGAAATTTGTGCCACCTTTTCAAGGTTAGACTCTAGGTCATGACCTAGAATGTGAAATTTTTTTCCAAAATGATAGAAGACACAAAGAAAAAGATTATAACAAAAAAATCGATCAAGGAATTGTCATAAACAAGCCTAACCATGACTTACATTTCATCAAACACGTCATGAACATGTAGTGTATAGATCATAAATAGACATCTGAGCATAGGGGTCTCATACTTATCTCAAAATCATCAAGAAGGTCTGATTCCCTCTCATAATAGCTTCAATTTCATATATTAGTTAATACATTCATTATTCATTCATTACAATCAAAATAAGATTAGAGCCATAACTCAAGTCTATTATAAACCATGCTTATAACCATCATATAACCAACAAAATAACAATGATAGAACAACCATTATAACCACATAATAACAAACAAATTTACACGTAATACACAAGAGGAAAGAGATCTTATTAGTATATGCAAAATGCAGCCAGGTTAAGGACTTCCACGTACCACCCAACCATAGATTGGTCTGAAAAAAATTATTTCTTTTGGCCAATCACCCCCTATGCCATATCCTAAGCACGAATGTGGGACTTACAAAAAAAAAAGTAGGGCTTCCTTAGGATTTACTACAATCCACTAAGGGATTTCTCTGCCCAAACAAGAAACATACACTACTAGGATTTACCCCAATCCCACCACATATCGGTCCAGGGATCATTAGGCCTATGCATGCATAGATGCCTCGAGATCTTTCCACCTAAAACATGAGGCATTTTTCTATCTCCACCCTTTAGTATTTATCGTATATCTCGTCGTTCACTGGTCAAGGATTCCTAGGCCCAATGAAGGTATACACAACTAGGCTTTGCTGCGATCTAATCTTAATCGGTGTAGGGATTCCTAGGCCTTGTGTTTCCTCCTGAGATGACCCCACTCAGTTTGGAAGCCATTCGATAATCCATCTCAACCAATTAATAGAAACCCCATCACACTATGGCTATCCGAAAATGGAAAGGAAAGGTTGAAAATCAATATCACACCTAGTAAAACCCATGCCAATGACAACAAGAGAGCTGAAAATAAACATGCATGTAATATGTATGTCAATATTAGCAAGTAAATCATACATGCAACTCGATACCTACAATTATTCCCACATCAGTTTCTTGATCCAACTCCTTCTTGCGCGATCTTTGCTTCTCTTTACTTTCTTGTCCTTCCTTTGCCTTCCTTTCTTGAATGCTAGAGCGCTTGAAGAATGCTCTAATTCTATGAGAGAGAGAATGGAGATAAATATTCACCCCAAAATTTTCAAAAGTCCATGAACTGATCCTCATAAACCTTTATATCATTAAGGCCCTTGTTTCTTCATTTTCCTCTATTTTTCCTTCATTTTTCTCTCACATGCAACTTGTGACCTTTCACCTTCCTTTTCTCCTAATTTCCATTATTTTAATAAATAAATTCCAATTAATGCCTCCTATATTTCCAAAGCTTTTTTCATTTCCTTTTCCAATTTCCTTAGTCACAGTAAGCCAAATCAATGCCTGATAGGATGTTTTACCCAACATTCATCTTGGAATATGTGTCCCATGACCTTGTTCTTATTTTACCTTTATTAACTTTATTACATAAATTTTTAACCCAAGGTTGTTACAAAAGCCTTCCCCTTAGGGGATCACCATCCTCGATGTTCAATGACACCTACAACCAACAATACCACTGAAAAAGGAAACATACTTTCCATGAAGCCTTATAACTTAACTTGTAGTATTTATAATGACCACTACTAAAAACAAAACAACATACCACTTATTAGAGCTTTCGAAAGCAACTCATTACCATATTTTGCAATAAAAATCACATATAGTCATGCACATTTTATTCAACCAACAAATAATCATATTTTCCATGGAAATTTCTAAATCCAAATCGATATAGTTTTTAAAATATATTCATATATTCATGTGCACATTTTCTCAACCAACAAACAAAGGATATGTTTCACGTATCAGCAACAAGGTAATCTTGAGGCTCACACCTCCACCCTCAAAGTAGTACTAGGATTCACCTCCTTCCCGGGAAGTCTAGAATCCAATGCCAAAGTCAAAAATGCATCCAATGTCTAGTGCTACAATCCTAGTGTTACCCGTCCCCTCAATGAATGCTTACTAACTCATTGTTCCAGGGAACACTCCTAATGTGCATTTGATTCAATTTAGAAATGTTAATGAACCAAAGAAATGCATCCTCAGCCTTCCCTTATTTGCTACATAGTCCCTTGGGAAATTCAGTCACCCCCTTCCACATAGGCACACACCTTCCAAGTTCTGTGGGCATCCCCTTCCATGCTACATAGTCCCTCACATGAGCCTTCCCTTGGCTATTGGGTGTGGAGCATGATTATTTAGAGGTCTTTGTTTCAGCCAGATGTATAACCCAAGAAGTTTGTACACCCCTCCACGTGGGGGGGTGCGGGGGGGACTTATCACCCCACATGTGTCCAAGAGGGCTAATCCCCGCCAGCTGGGGGATCCAGGGGCTAGTGGTCCCTCGGCAGGGGTTTTGGGGGCAGCACCCCCGAAGCTAAAAACAGATGTAAAATTGCCTTGTAAAAGTATAGTAATTTATAGTCAATCTGGGTCGTTTATTAGGCAAATGATCTGATGGTAGAACTTATGTTTATTTTAGGATTTTTTTCCCTAGAAGGCAACCCCTCTCTTTGTATGAGGCATTGTATTTGAGGCTGTGTAATAGATGTGTATTCTCTGAGCAAGAAACAGAGAGGTGAACCTGTGAGAGAAAACAGAGGATATTACAACGGATCTGCTGTAGATTGTGTCTCTTCATTTTGCTGGATAATAGAAAGGAAGGACATGATGTTCAGGGTGGACGTATCTCAAACTGGGTGAGACACATACGTATATTCTATGTGTTCCATTGCTCTATAATATATAATTTTCTAACAACTGGTATCAAAGCCGAATGTTTATTTGGTTGATAAACTCACAGGAAAGAAGGGTTCCTCATTCAAGTGGGAGCACTGGTGGAAGATGGTAAGTTTAGGGTCGAGAAATTTAACGGCCAAAACTTCTCACTATAGAATATGCAGATGGAAGATTATCTGTATCAGAAAGGTCTATACCTACCATTGGGTGGAAAAACAAATATGCCAACGGGTATGATAGATGAAGAATGGAAATTTCTCGATAGAAAGGCACTTAGAACAGTATGGTTGTGCCTCGCAGCGTTGGTCACCTTCAACATTTCGAAGGAAACAATGACAGAGGGTTTGATTAAGGCGTTGGCGAAACTATATGAAAAACCCTCGGCTTCAAACAAGGTATTTCTTATGAAACGATTATTTAATATGAAGATGTCAGAAGGTGGATCTATTGCAGACCATTTAAATGATTTTAATACTATTACAAGTCAGTTAAGTTTTGTAGGAGTAAACTTTGGTAATGAAGTTAGAGCTCTATTATTCTTGTGCTCATTGCCAGAAAGTTGGAATGGTTTAGTAATGGCCATCAGTAACTTTGTTTCTGGATCTAGCACTTTAAAGTTTGATGATGTTGTCGGTGCTATCCTTAGTGAAGAAATGCGACGGAAAAGCTCCAGTGAGACATCGGGTAATGCTTTAAGTGCAGAGTCTAGGGGAGAAAAATGGAAAGAGGAAAGAGCTCAGGATATCGCAGTAAATCAAGGAAAGGAAGATCCAAGTCCAGATCGGGGATAGTGTGTTGGAAATGCAGAAAGAAAGGAAACCTAAAGAAAGACTGTAGATATCGGAAGGGAAAAGAAGGAGATGCGCAGCAAGAAAACAATCATGAAGAAAATGTGACAGATGAGGTGTTACAATATGCTTTGATTCTTTCTTTGAAAAATATTATTGATTCCTGGGTGGTATATTCAAGGGCCTCATTCCATGCCACACTTGATAAGAAATATTTTCATGACTATGTTCAAGGAGATTTTGGAAAAGTCCGTTTGGGTGATGATAAACCCTGTAAAATTGTTGGAATGGGTAAGGTTCTTGTAAAATAGCAGAATGGAAACTAATGGCTACTAAAGGAGGTAAGACATGTTTCAGAACTGAAGAAAAATTTGATTTCAACAGGGCAGTTAAGCGATGAAGGTTGTGTGACAAATTTCACAGATAAAGCTTGGAAGGTCACCAAAGGAGCCTTGGTAATAGCAAAAGGCGAAAAGGTTGGTGCACTGTATTTATGCAATGGTATTTCTAACTCTCTTAATGATTTAACTTCTAAAGGAGCAGATGCAAGATTATGGCATCATAGGCTTGGACACATGAGTGAGAAGGGGATGAAGATTCTTCACTCAAGGAATTTTTTGCCGGGTTTGAAGAATGTTGATTTCGACTTCTGTGAGAATTTCATTTACGGAAAACAGAAGAGAGTCAGATTTATCAGAGTTGGGAAAGAAAAGAAGAGCTAGAAATTAGAGCTTGTGCATACATATGTATGGGGACCTGCTTAGGTATCATCTCTCGGTGGCTCTCCTTATATGTTACTTTTGTTGATGATGCAACTAGAAAAACTTGGATTTATTGTATTAAGAATAAATCTGATGTGTTTGATACTTTCAAGAAATGGAAAGCTTTGGTTGAGATTGAGACAGGAAAGAAATTGAAGTGTCTCAGATTAGACAATGGAGGTGAATATTGCAGCAAAGAGTTTTATAGGTACTGTTTAGAGCATGGAATTCACAGAGAGAAGATAGTTCCAAGAACACTATAATAAAATGGTGTGTCGGAAAGGATGAACAGGACAATCATGGAGCGTGCAAGGTGGATGAGATTGCATGCAGGATTGCCTCTAAAATTTTGGGCAGATGATGTAGATACTGCTATTTAACTAATAAACAGAGGACCTTCAAGTAATATTAGTACCTTTAAACTAATCTTTTTTAAAGCCTTTTGGTTGTGAGGCCTTTGTCCATATTAATAAAGAAAATAGAACAAAGCTTAAGGAAAAATCAAAGAAATGTACCTTTATTGGATATGGTGTTAATGATTTTGGTTATCGCTTATATGATTATGAAAATCACAAATCATTAGGAGCAAAGATGTAATATTCAATGAACAGGTCTTGCATAAGAATTAGTTGCAGGAAAGGAAACAAGAAAAAGAAAACAAGGAATACATAGTTCTTAATGAGATCACTAAAAAAGTAAACGCGCCTGAAAATAATAATAATCAACAACCACAACAACAACAACCACCACAACAATAACAGGCACCCCAAACACCTAAAAGTGGTGTTAGAAGATCTACCAGGATAAGTATACCCCTTGAATGATACTCTCCTTCATTATATTATTTATTTTTAATTGATTCTGGTGAACCCAAATGTTATGAAGAAACAATGTAGGTTGAAAGCAGGAAGAAGTGGGAGCGAGCCATGGAAGAAGAGATGGACTCCTTAATGCATAACCAGACTTGGGACTTAGTCAGGTTGCCTGCAGGAAAAACTACATTGAAGAATAAATGGGTTTATAGGCTGAAGGAAGAAG
>APFE030957668.1:50950-77106 GCA_000404065.3 Pinus taeda | reverse complement strand
ATTTTCTCCTGTTGTTAAAATGACTTCAATCAGAACTATTTTAAGTCTAGTAGCAATTGAAGATTTGCATCTTGAGCAGTTAGATGTAAAGACAACCTTTCTCCATGGGGATTTGAAGGAAGAGATATATATGCAATAGCCACAAGAATATGAGGTGAAAGGGAAGGAGAAACTAGTGTGTAGGTTGAAGAAGATCTTGTATGGATTAAAACAGGCTCCAACGTAGTGGTATCTAAAATTTGACAAGTTTATGTCTGAACAAGGTTATACTAGATGTCACTCTGATCATTGTGTTTATTTGAAAAATCAAAATGATGGCAGCTATATTATATTATTATTGTAAGTGGATGATATGCTCGTTGCAGGGTCTAACATGTAGGAAATAAATGTGCTCAAAAGAAAATTAGCAAATTCATTTGCAATGAAGGATTTGGGAGCTGTAAAACAAATCCTTGGTATGAGAATAACTAGAGACAGGAAAAATCTCAAATTAACATTGTCTCTGAGTACATACAAAACGAGTTGAAAATATTTAATATGCACAATGCAAAACCAGTTAGTACACCTTTTGCTAGCCATTTCAAGCTGAGTAAGGAAATGTGCCCAAAGACCTAAGAAGAGATGGATTATATGTCTAAAGTTCCATATGCATCAGCAGTTGGAAGCTTAACGTATGCAATGGTCTGCACAAGGCCTGATATTGCACATGCAGTGGGAGTTGTAAGCAGGTACATGAACAATCCAGGAAAGGACATTGGATGGACAGTGAAATAGATTGTTCAAATCTTTGACAGGTCCACAATCAGCATTATTCTTCTTTGTATGGTTCGAAAATTTTCTATAGGGATATGTTGATGCAGATATTGGTTAGGTGACAGAGAAATAATAGGAGGATCACTACAGGATATGTATTTACTGTAGGTGAACACCTATCAGGTTGGGTTCAAAAATCCAAAGTGTTGTTGGCAACTTTCAACAACAAAGCAGAGTATGTTTGCTGGTACAGGAGGCTAGTAAGAACATGTTGTTAAATATTTATGGGTGATTGGGTAGAGGACAATGATATGGGCAATGTTATAAGCAGTGAAGCCATCTCATTCATCTTTCAAAAACTAGCATTTTCATTCCAGGATAGACACATAACATCTCAAGTAACCATTTCATACATCAAATGTTGGGGAAGACTGAGAGTTGAAGCTGAAAAAGATACACACGTAGAAAGCCTGTAGATAATAGCTCAAAAGTTGGTACACCAAGGAGAAACTGAGAATATGTCAGTTCAATTGGTAATGTTCAGGATGAGCTGACGATGAGAAACAGCCAGGGTCAAAGAGGAAGTCATTGTCCAATGGTAGCAGTGGAGTTGCTACATCTTCTCCAGTGGGAAATTGTTTGGTGTGGAGCATGATTTATTTAGAGGTCTTTGTTTAGCCGGATGTATCCCTGAAATTTGTAACACCTCCACACGGGGGGGGGGGGGTGGGAGGGACTTGTCCCCCTTGCGGGGGTCTAGGGTGGCTAATCCCCCCCGGCTGGGGGGTTCGAGGGCCAGCAGTCTCCCCGTGGGGGGTTTTGGGGGCAACACCCCCAAAGCTAAAAATAGATGTAAAATTGCCTTGTAAAAGTATAGTAATTTCTAGTCAATCTAGGTTGTTCATTAGGTGGATGATTTGATGGTAGAACTTATGTTTAGTTTAGGAATTTTTGCCCTAGAAGGTAACCCCTCTCTTTGTATGAGGGCAATGTATTTGAGGCTATGTAATAGATGTGTATTCTCTGAGCGAGAAACAAAGAGGTGAGACTGTGAGAGAAAATAGAGGATATTATAGCGGATCTACTGTAGGTTACGTCTCTTCATTTTGCTAGATAATAGAAAGGAAGGACTGGCTATTCGGGGTGGACGTAGCCCAAACTAGGTGAACCACGTATATCTGTGTCTCTCTGGTTTTAAGCGTTTTCTGTGTTTATAATTATGCAATATTCTATGTGTTCCATTACTCTGTGATATATAATTTTCTAACATTGGCAAGGCTCCATTGCATCAAAAGGTCTAAAACCCAAGGCATATCCATTCCTCAAAACCATCAAACTGGTCATATCATGATCATGGCAATCAATGGACATTATTGGATACTAGTGTCCCACAATGACCCTGCTCCTGTAGTGCTTTGCCAACATATTGTTGCTTGTTCCAATTAGTTTTTTTGTTGTTTCTAATGCTTGTAGCAAGTTTCAACCACCCAAACCAAGAATTTTCATGCTTTCTTCTACCAATCATATGATTTCCATTATATTCAAAATAAATTGAAATAAATTCACATCATACCTCATTGGTATTTCGTCAATGAGGTGCACTTGCAATCTTTTTTAGTTCCTATCACGACACGTCAAACTATTTGTTTGATCAAATCATCATGAATAAACATATCACATTTGATTAGCTCAAAATGCAACCATCATAATAAAAATCATAGATCACATGTACCCATCATAAACCATAATCATAGATCACATGCATAATTAAAATTGAAATATAATATTGATATTTATCCTTTAATCAATCCTTAACATTTACCTTTATACTTTGTCCTTTCCCTATGCAGACTTGATCAGTTGCCACACCTAGAAAACTCCCACTGCATTCTCTTCAACAAAGTACACATACACATAGTGTGAATCACACATATACAATCACATATGACATACAACACCATAAAATACATGCACCTACACCTAACAGACAACGCGTACACCTACACCTAACATACAAAACAACACATACACCTGCATCCAATGCATGACACAACACATACTCCTACACCTAGTGTACAACACAACACATTACATACACCTACATCCAATGTACAACACAATAAAATACATACACAGAGTTCAACACAATGAATACACTTGTCACGATACCATGACTACAAAATGCACATACACATTTCCACACATACACAAAACAACATGTACAACATGCACACAATACCAAATGCGCACAACACATCTTGTACAACATGCACACAATACCACATGTACAATATGTACATAGTACTACCTGTACACAACACCACCTATACAACATGTACATGTCATCACATGTACACAATGCCACCTGTACAACGTGTACACAACACCACATGCACGACATGTACACAACACCATAGGCACTACATGTACACAACATCACTTGCATACAACATCACATGTACAACATGTAAAAGACACCACATGCACATATCACCACTTGTACAATCAAACCTATAACACGACATGTACGTAGTACAGTATGTACAACATGCACACCATGCCATATGTGCAAACACCACTTATGTAACATGCAAAAAGCACCTTCTGTACACAAAACGACATAGCCAACATGCTCACAACACCATATGTATGCAACACCGAATATCCAACATGCACATAACACCATATGTACATAACACTCGATATCCAACATGAACACCACACCATATGTACATAGAACTAGTTAGAAAACATGTACAAAACACCATATATATAAGAAATTGCATAAAAAACATGTACGCAACACCATCTATACATAGAACTTCATAAACAACATGTATACAACATTATATATACACAACACCACATGCACATAACATCATAGGTGAAACATCTACAACATATACACAACAATAGTACCACACATCTAGAGACCACAATATCTCTACTAGGTAACCTTGCTTCCAATGTCTTCCCAACATCCATGCTTATCCCAGCATGTCGCAAATCATATTGATTTCATTTCGCTGATGTATCCTTCAACATATCTTTTCCATAACATAAACATAGACATAGTACAAGCATATAATATCAATTTATATCCACATGATCTTGACCTTAGGGTGTGTTAGGGCTACACTTCCCACTTGATTCCTCATAAACCAGGAACCTTTTCATGCCATTCACCTAAGGAAAATTCCTCCACAATAATGATTCCTGATGACCTTGTTAGACAATGACATACATACATACATATATGCATATAAACATCAGCGTAAAATGATCATGATCCTTGGCAACCCTATCAAATAATGCCATACATACATACATATATACATATATAGAAATCATCATAATAATAATCACAACATAATTACCAGATATCATAAGGTCTATGTTAAGAAAACTACCTTTATTCATGCACAACATGCACAACATTGACAATAACATCTGCCAAAAGGGCATTTGATATGTCATATCCATTTACTTTACCTTCCTTGGTACCTTTCTCATGACTATCCTTCCATTGTCCTTTTATCTTAATGGACCCAACCAGTCCAACTAGCTTTCATATTATTGTCTTCAACTTCCCTTATGCACCGAGCCTCATCTTGGCCTTACATTACTTGTTCGATTTCATTCAGCTCTCTCCAAGATCCACTAAATTTCCTATTTCCCCAACCAAATCCTAAGTCTCTTAAAACATAAAATGCAAGACCAAGAAGAACAAAGAAGAAAGCCATGAAAATCTAATATCAATACGACACCACAAGAAAAGTGGTATGTCCATAATTTGGATGTAAAAAAAACCACAATCAAGTGAAAAAAATCACAAACCAAAAGCACAAGACTAGCATTAACAAACACCATGACTCAATCCCAATGGCTCCTCAGGAAATCTCAACCTGAAGCTTCTTCAATATTTCATGGCTCTCTCTTTTTCCATGTAATCTCCTACATCATATTGCCATAAACACATAAATGTTAGTGCGTAAACAAACATAACAATGTATCAGTTACCTTACCTTGATGTGGCAAGCATACGACCCTATAACTGAAAGCGTACATATATCATCTCTCAAGGGATTCCAATTCCTTGAAAAATCCAACAAAAATTGAAAACCAATTGTTATTCCTATCAAATAAATGTTCAGGAATATAACACATATCCACATAATGTTAGACGAAATCAAAGTCAACAAGACTTCCTCTATTCATGTAAAGCACTCATTTGTTCAGAACAACGTTTTCCAAACATAGTCAAAGAAATCATCACCCAATTCCTTTATTTTACCTTTTATCTTTTTGGAATTGAGTCCTATTATCTACTATCACATCACCCAACTATTAGTTATACAAACAAATCAACTATTACCTACTTATACTCAAGTACATATTAGTTTCTCAACACATATTATGTTAGCACGATCATCTTAAATAAGATCATTTCTTCATGTACTATTATAGACACATACTCATAACATGTAATTAATTAAACATTCAAACAACGTATAAAAATATCATGTTAGATAAACCATGCAGACAACATAATCAAACTCATACATCAATGTATCTCATGGGAGGCTATCACATCTACACAAGTTAGTCTAGATTAGTATGACACAATATTGCAATTATATCAACTCATATATGAATATCATAACCTTAAACATATATAAATGCCAACCCATATTAGAATCATACATATAAAATCAATATCTGAGCTACAATGACCATAATCATCATGCATATAACCATAATGCACATAACAACAAGTTACTATCATTTATGACTATGTGATGCGTGTGCATATGAAGGCACTTATCAACTAGCATCTATCGTGCATGTAACCACAAAAATAATAGAATGACAAGCATGCATATGACCATAATGTTTATAAAAACTGTTAACCAACATAGCTACATGACCAACATACACACTTGTATGATGATCTACTCTTACCTCAAGGTCGAGTGTTGTCACATTTCTCTAATAATATGCTTCTTCTGCTCTGTCTCAACTGAATCATTAGCATACTAATGACACAAACTACATAATGACCACCACGATGCATGCCTGACCTACGATGTATGCATAACCATAATGATGAAAAAGAATTCATAACAGCCTATAGGCAGTGACATGCATAACAAATGCATATATAGCTCACATTAATTCATGACAAACACAACCAAACAACAACATCATCAACTTCTACATGATACCACAACTACAATAATGACCATCACCATGCATACAACATGCACATATACAACCTACATGCATGCATGAAAATCAAAGTTTGCCCATCCAGTCCAAGGGTTAAACCATGCTCTGATACCACTCTATAGCATCCTCTTCCCACACTTACCCAAGTTTACCGGTCCGCCGAGGTAAATATGTGACATAGAGTTAGTATGATATGATTCAACCTCCTAGATCACCTTAAGGAAGTGGAACTGACAAAAAAAAACCTTACTGACCTTCCTCAAGTGCTACAAAACCCCCAAGGGCTGAACCACCCTTCCAGGTGTCTAAACCCTGAGTTAACCTGCCTGTTCATTGATCTAGACTCCCAGTTGCATGCACAAGCATGCATCCATTCAATTGTAGGCCTCCAGCCACATTCATAACCACTACAAGGGTGTTATTTCAATATTTTTTAGCTAGTTTTGTTCTTGAGAATGTGAAATTTGTGACACCTTTTTAAGGCTAGACTCTAGGTCACTACCTAGAACTTGATGAAAATTTCCAAACAATAAATGTCACAAATACAAATCTTCTAAAATAAAACATGATCAAGGAATTTTCCTAACCAAGTCTAACCATGACAAAATTTTCCTTAAACACATCCTGAATATGTAATGTACAGGTCATAAATACACACCTGAACATAAGGGTCTCATAGTTATCTGAGAATTGTCAGGAAGCTTTTATGCCCTCTCATAATAGCTACAATATCATATATTAGGTCATAAATTGAGTATTCATTCATTTACTAATCAAATTGAGATTAGATCCATAACTAAAGTCTATATAAACCATGCTTATAACCAACATAATAACGCTAATAGAATAACCATTATAAGCACATAATAGAAAACACATTTACACATAATACACAAGAGGAAAATTGTTCTTTAAAACATATGCAAAATGCAACTAGTGAAGGGACCTCAACGTACCACCTAACCATAGATTGATTTGAACCAAATATTTATTTCAACCAATCACCCAGATGCCATATTCCAAGCATGAATGGGGACTTACAACAAAACAACCAAGGCTTTCTCAGTATTTACTACAATCCACCAAGGGATTCTTAGCCCCAAGCCCTTATCTAAACCACTAGGCCTTCCCACAATCTCGCCAAGGGATTCCTAGGCCCAAAAAAGAAACATACACTACCAAGTCTTATCACAATCCCACCACATATTAGTCCAGGGATCACTAGGAATATACAAGCATGGATGCCTCCATATCTTTCCACCTAAACCATGAGAAATTTTTATGTATCCATCCTCTAGGATTTAACATACACCCCACCATTCACTGGTTGAGGATTCCTAGGCCCAACGAGGATATACACAACTAGGCTTTACCACAATCCAACCTTCACTAGTCTAGGGATTCCTAGGCATTGTGGTTCCTCCTGAGACCACCCCACTTAGTTTTGAAGGCATATGTAAATTTATCTAAACCAAGTAAGAGAAACTCCATCACACCATGGTTATCTAGAAATGGAAAGGAAAGACTAAAAACCATTGTCAAACTTGGAAGAACCCATGCTAATATGAGCAAGAGAAATAAAAACACACATGCCTGCACCATGCATTCCAATATTGGCAAGGAAATCATACATGCAACTCAATACATGAAATTAATCCCATTGCAGATGCTTGATCCAACTCTTCCTTCCTCGATCTTTTCTTCTATTTTCTTTCTTGTCCTTTATTTTCCTTCCTATCTCAAATGCTAGAGTGCTCTAGGAATGTTCTAAGTGTGTGAGAGAGAGAATGGAGACAGAGATCCACCCAAAAACTGTCAAAAGTCCATGAATTATTCCTCAGAAGCGTTTTTACCAATGGTTCCTCTATTTCTTCATTTTCCTCTATTTTTCCTTCATTCTCCTCCTCACTTGCAACTAGTTAACTTTCTCCTTCCCTGTCTCCTAGTTTCCATTATTTTGATAAATAAAATTCCAATTAATGCTTCTTACCTTTTTGAAGCCTTTTCCATTGCCTTTGTTAATTTCCTTAGCCATAATAAACCAAATCAACACATGCTAGGATGTTTCTCCCAAAATTCAACTTGAAATACATGTCCCATGACGTTGGTATTATTTTCCCTTTATTAACTTTATTACATTGATTTTTAACCCGGGGCTGTTCAAACTCATATGGACATGTGATTGTCCACGTGGCTACCTTTGTGTATTAATGGACTACTATTGCAAATAAAATATATGATTACACCCCTGTACACATGGGATAACTTAGTGTATATGTGGGATTCTACTACAAATAAAAATATGGTTATGACACTGTCCACATGGGATACCTTAATGTATATGTGGGTTTCTACTCCAAATAAAATGTATGGTTACACCCTTGTCCATGTGAGCTACCTTAGTGTATTTGTGGCCTACCACTACACACAAAAAATATGGTTACACTCCTATCCATAGGGGCTTCCTCTGTGGGTTTGTTAGCTACCTATAGAAACAAAACATATGAATTACACCTCTCTCTCCATGAACCACCACTTCATCCAATAAAGGCGAGAAGCTACAACACAAAAGAAAAAAACTTGTCTATTTTGAATCCACGATTAATAAAATTCCATCAGACTATAATAATCGTAGAGTGTGTGTTGTGATTTTTTGTTGTCATCGATCTTTTAATCACATATATACATTTTGTGTGGTCTCGCGGCCAAGTTAGCTTACCATGCGCTGACATCCAAGCTCTAAGGGCTAAAGCCTTCTAACCATATGATAATTACATATAACCATTCCTCCAATCCTTAAACTTCATTCCAGGGTCCATGTGATCCCCCCATATGACCAAGTCCTTAGGGTACCCTCATCATATGTGTTTGATGTTAGTATGACATCGTTACGCCATGTGGTAGCCCATGAGGGGTGACACATGTCACACACTTTTGGACTTTCCACCAATAAGATCTTGCCAAATATTTCCTACCATGTGATGGCCTCTAGTGGTGCCATGTCACTCATGATCATGCTATTGGATGATGTGTGTTGATGACTATAGTATTAATTATGAAAATGTGTCATGTGTTATTGATCAATAGGTCCATGCCACCATCAAATGATATGCTTCCATGTATAATCATTTGATTGGGTTGATGGGATTAATTAAACGTCACACATCATTTATTTCATCCAATTTTAAAATGTTGTCGGTGTCATTGATTAGCCATAAGTTGCACACTGCTTAGTAGGATTAAATAGTGCACAAATTTGTATCCTTGTGGACATGGATTAGTTGGTCAATAGTGGATTTTCCAATAATATGAACACCTGTTAACAAATTTTGGGCCATTATTAATACAATTTTTTTTTTATACATAACTTCTTATCTAGGAGGAGTCATTTTGAGCAATATATACCATTGGAAAGGTATAAATGAGAGCTATACAACCATGTTGTTTGTATAATATTTAGATAATCATAACTACATCAAAAAATAAAATAACTTCAAGTGCCTTTAACTTATCTTAATGTGAACCTGTAAGGGATCCAATTGACATATTTCTTCATAGAGAGCCTTGGTTCTCATTTGGTCATCACAGTTTGTGTTGTTGCTATCTCACACATGCCCTTTCATATCAATGACATCACGATGTGAAAAATATTGACAAGGGGAGGCTTCATTTACAATTTGATCAGGTTTGCAAGAAAGTTTAGGGACAACTACACATCATTGTAAGGAAAATACAAATATATGAGGGAAGCATGGTGCCAAGAGGAGATTATATGAGGTCTAAGCAAGGTCCAAGAATAGTTGGAGAATAAATCTTTCCATGGTCTTAGGGGGGAACTCTATCAGGTCCATAGGAATGTTCAAGAATAGTTGGATAAACATTAACAACTTAGTCTAAGGGGAACACTCTAGCAGGCCCACATGAAAGTTCAGGAACAAGTAGAGAATTATTAGGAGGAACTTACAACATAGTCATACAAGGATAATTCACATATATTAGGATTAGGTTCACACATAGTCACGACAACTTGGTTTCCAGCCATGTCCTTTTGTCGTTGATGTGAAAAGGGGAGAGAATGAAAACATTTAAGAAGGAAAACAATGAAACAATAAGATCAAGAAATAGTTCAATGAGAGAAAGAGTGTAGACATCAAGAAAGATATAGAGAGAACATAAGAAACATAATCAAGTAGAAGTGTCAAACAACATGTTATGGAGAGTTTGGAGTTTTGGCCCATTTCCATCAATGACTATCAATGTCTGGTGGTGTTGCCATCATTGACAAAGGGGGATATTGTTGTACATGGTGTTGTCATGGATGACAATAGGTGAATTGATGTTAAAATGGGTGCTTAAGGAATCATTAATATGATTCATGTATTAAAGGAAATCGTATTATATTTGAATCTCTTGCATGCCCTCATCAAGTGAAGTAAAATTATGTGTGAATTTTATTGAGTTTTTTGTGAGCTTATGGTGTCCTAATGAGCCTATGGAGTTTTTTGTATAGTTATCTTTGTTACCTTTCTAACAATGTATATCACTCTCAAAAACCCTCCCCATATGAGAAATTATGGAAATTTGAAGATCAACATTAGTGAAGGGCACAAAATATAGAGAAAAACTCAGAAACACCATATTTATTAAATAGTTGACATATTTTAAGTGGATTTATGTTTCAATAGCCAAATCTGTGGTGGATAGCAATCCAACATGCAACACCTTTAATAGTGTCAAATGTCGATCATGTTTTATCATATTGACAAATTCAGTCAAATTTGGAAGCTAGCATGTAACTTTCATATATTTAAGGGCTCGGTATTTTAAAGTAATTCATAATTTAGCTAGCTTAGTTGCATCCTAAGTTCCTCTTAACCTCTGGATGGTATTATTAACACTAGAAAATCATGCACGTGTTTTGCATAATGCAGAATATGCTAAGAGCCATCCAACAGAATGCACAAAGTCAATATGTTGTAGCTGGAGACATTATGAAGTTCAAAACATATCATTTCTCCTAAGGTCCAAAGTTCATGGAATTTAAAAATTGAATTCTACATAGTTATTTCTTCGATAGTCATGCACATGTGGTATTTCCTTTGAAATCCATGTGGTCAAGAAAATGGTTGACTCAGCAAAATCGGGACCACTTCGCACACTTAGAGGAGATTACATGATAGGATCTCAGTCAAGGACAACAAAATTCGAGCCACCTTGAAGATATGCAGCCCTCAATGGAATCATCATGTCCTACTCACAAGTCATTATCATTCATGAACCAAGTGAGGGAAGATGGATTCAATTATTTTAATAAAAAGAGTCCATGGGAGAACAAAAACATGAGACACTGTTATGCTGGCCAATGTCTATTAGAGCAACCCAACATTTAATTGTTGAAAAAAAGAAAATAAGAGCACTAGTATGTTGCCCATATTTATTTTAAGCAATCCATGATCTTAGCGAGTGGAGAATATTCCATCATTGTGTGATTCTTCATACTTCTTTGAGAGAGAGGAGAATCTTGAAAAAATATTGTGGAATGAACATCCTTGTTGAGGATTTCTTAGGACCATAGTTCAAAGAATTCTCTCCAATTGTTTACTATTCATCTACTGTATTTGACTTCTACTACCAATAGTCAATAAAGGGATATTTTTCCATTATTTTGTTGACTTGTTTTCTCCATTGAGCATTTTTTGTGTATTTATCTCTTTGTTTTAGTTCATGTTTATATATGAATTGTTTTCACTATTTGTAATTATTTATTTATCTAAGTTTGTTCATTAGTGACACCAACTCTTTTTGTATTCCTTTGCAGGGAAAAAATAACTACTAAGGAGGTGTCTTTTGGTACACCATTGCTACAAAACAAATACCACCAAAATGGTGACCATACTGTTGTATTTTCTTTATCTAAAGGTTTTTTTTGCATGACCATCTCTCTGGATAGTCAATTACGGGCCTCGAAAATGCCCATGTTTTCATCATGCAATATCACCATTCATACCCTAGAACCCTAGGTCTTTAACCTGTTCCGTACCCTCATTCCATCAACTTGCTGCCAAATCACATTTTATGTGTTGTGGTTAACTATCATTAGTTCTCTTAGATTTTCTATGATTAAAGATGATTATGCCATGATTTAATAATGACGTTTGATAAGTTCTTATTCCCCATCCATGCATTGATCAACATAAACATCAACCATTAGTTATTTGAAGGCCATCTAGAGAAGTCAAACACAACATGAATTTGCTTGTAGTCCCATTTTATTTAGAGATAGTTTAACAAACAAGTAGTCGATCTTACGGTAGGGAGAAATTCCAATTGTTACATCTATGCTCTGGGAAAGCTCCTCTTAAAGGAGAAGCACGAGATCATATCCAAACCAGTGTGGGAATCAATCGTTCCTCATTGGGAACGATAGAAGATATTCACGTATTAAAAATGATAAACCTCGGATTGACCATTATCGAGGAGCCTGGGGTCACTTGTTTGTAAACCTTGGATTATGTCAAGGAGCCTTCAAGGGGATTGAGCTTGTTACTCTACCGTTGCATGGATATCGGATGCCAGAATGTTCCCCTAGGTATATTTGTTTCTGTTGGTAACCTTAGTGACCATAATTTAGGATTCTTTCCTAGGTGACGATGGAGGGAAGATCCCACTATACCTGGAGGAGACGTCGACTAGACTCACTTGGACTCTCTCGGGGGTTATCTTCACTCGAGACGGTCATAGTGGAGAAACTTGTGCCAGTCTGTTTCATTAAGCAGGTTGTCGGGGTAACTACTCTAACCGCCATTTATGTATTGAATTCTGCGACATTGGATTTCATCACCAACTAGTGTTTTCGATCTGGAAAGATATTGTTTGTGTGTGGTTTGATATCCTAGATTTATTAGGCGTGTGCTTCAAATTGTTTGGCTCTTCAAAGACTTTAGGTGTTTTTCTTGAGATTTTCTTTGTTTACGTGTGAAGTAATTAAATAATTAATCGTGGCTGAATTACCGAGACAATCCCGTCGATTACGGTGTCAGCCTCCCAAATTTACACCAAGTCAAATAGAAGGGCTGCGAGCCCTTGTCACCGGAGGCCAGAGAGTCTTCGTTGATTGTACATCTTGATCATCTAGTGCAAGGAACAAAACATATTTCTGAACCAATTTCATTTTCTGAGGTAACTGGTAGTATCAATCCTACTAGCTCATTAGCCGAAGAACCTGAAATCTCTGAACCTGAAACTGAAATTGCTGCTACTCCATATTCAGGATTTGCTTCTCCTATTTCTAGTGGTCCTAGTTCACCCAGAGTAGAAAATATCATTACTAAGAATCTTCCTTTTGGACTCATTTCCATTGAAGAAATTGTAAGTTCGATTCTGAATGAAGGTATAAGCATCCCTGAAAATCAACCGACTATTGAACTTAGGGAGCGTGAATCTATTTTCTACAGTCCCATTAGAGGTGACGCTTGGTATATTTCATTGACCAATTTCTTAGAAAATCCAGGTCTCGCGTCTTCACCACTTCGATTTCCTTTCCATCCAAGACCCATAGGTTATTATCCTCCTTTGAATATGTCGAGATAGTCATCCTTGTTTACTTAGACACCAGATTTTTTTTTACACGGTGGTCTTTCTGTTCCTCCTGGGTATCAGTCTTTATCTGGTACGTTTTCAGGAGCTTCTCCTCAACCCATCGAATATGCAGTATCTCTTGGTCATAACAGAACTAAACCATTAAGTGTCAAAGAGATTCTTATGATGTCTAGTACTACACCTAATCCGCAACCTTAAGATAGTTCAATACCGTCTAGGGGGCAGCTGCAAGGTACTCAAATACTGCCTGGGGGGAAACCTCAAGGTAGTCCATTACCGCCTGAGGGGAAACCTCAAGGATAGTATGCCCCTACGGGATAATAGTTTACTCAAGGTAAACCCTAGTATCAATATGTGCCTCAAGGTCAATACCATCCTCAAGGTCAGTACCAACCCCAAGGTCAGTACCAACCGCAAGGTCAGTACCAACCTCAAGGTCAGTACCAACCTCAGGGTCAATATCAACCTCAAGGTTTTCAACCACCTTCAGGTTAATCATTTGTTCAAGGACCCGGAAATGTACCACATAACTATCAATCTTACACTCAACCTGGTTTTGGTCCTCAATATGCTCAACCTATTATGGGTCCATACCCCGGAGTGAACGTGGTGTGGGATCAACAGACTCCACAACCCAGTGTGTAGTTGTCATCTCAATTTGGACAGTCTTTTATTTCTAGTTCACTCCAGCAACCTGTCCAGCCTACTACTCAAACTGCTACACCTGGGGCAACTCATCAGTCTAGGCCTAGTTCGCCTCGAACTCCATCCCAAACGTCTGTTGCAGCTTCGGTTCAATCCACTCCACCCATTTCTGGAGTATCAGTGGCTCCAGTTTCTACTGATCCTCTATCAACTCCTCGGGAATATTTACCCCAGTATGGACCTACAATCCAGACTCTGGTTTCCATGCCTGTAAGACAACCCGGGCCTAGTACGGTTGTCACAAGTCAACCACAATTTACTTATCAACTGTACCAAGGGCAGTACCAATTCGGCCCCGCTGTGTAGAAATCGGCTTATCAGTATTAGTCGTACCCTGGGTATACATATCAATAACCTCAACAACCCTAGTATGGTCGGGTTAATCCTGGTTTTCCATGAGGATATAATATCCCAAATGCGAATCTGATACCAAGTTATCCTGGATATCCTCCTCCTGGGGCTGGTCTTATGACCCCAAGTTTTCAGGATCCGAACCGTCAGTTACCATTTATAGCAACTTTGGATTTGTTTGACATGTCGCGCCTTACGAATGATCCCATTAATTATCTTCCGTTTTGGCAGCCAATGCCGAATAAGTTGCCTAGTGATATACCAAAGTTTGAGAGGAATTCAAGAGAAGATCCATCTAATCATGTGATGACTTACCATCTCTGGTGTGCATCAAATTCCATTGTAGATGATTGAATTTGTCTTTGTCTTTTTCAACGCACTTTGATTGGCCTTGCAGCCAAGTGGTACATTGAGTTGCCACGAGGCTCTTTTTACAATTTTAGTCAATTAGCCACTTCCTTCCTTACTCATTTTCAGTTTCCAGTCCGATATGAAAATGGCACGGAATTATTAACTTCATTAAAGCAGTCAACGTCCACATATATTTTAGATCATATTCATGAATGGTGACATCGATGTCGTTTAGTGAAAAATTTTACCCCGGACGAAATTTTGGCTGAATGGTTTGTAAAATCATTATTACCCAAAATCACTGAAGATGTAGCCAAGGCAGGGGTAGTTACAAAAGAGCAAGTAATTGCTCAAGCTCAATACCTTGACTTAGTTTATACATAGTCAAGTACATTACATGAGAAAATCCCCGACCTTCTGAAACAAAATCAAATAGCTGCACCTCCCTCAGGGTCTCATGCCGCTGACGGTATGATTGGTACTGTTAATACCAAAAGTAAGAATAAATCCTCCAAGAATTCTTCTCCTGTTATAACTTTACAAGATTCCCCTAAGGGAGAGTCTTCACCTGAAATTTTTGCCGATGTCCATGTCGTAGAATCATCTATGACCAAATCAAAATCTAACGGTAAGAAGAAAGGTAAGAAGAAGAATAAGCAGAACTCAAAGGATAAATCCGATAAACCTGAATCTACTAACGAGAAACGAAAACCTCAATATCCTTGTCTCATCTGCGATGAGGAGCACTTTACAAGGGATTGTCCACATCATTCCGAGGTTATGAAAATCGTCAAAGATTCGCAAACACCTGCTATTTTGAAGGATCCTTTTCCAAATCAAGACAGGAAAATGATAGGTTCTTCCTCTAGTGCCTCAGAAGAACCCATTATGATGATGTCACATGTAAGGATTATGAAACGATCGCAAGATTACAGGAGTAAGAGTCCTCTTGGTGGTAAGGAAGCCGAATCTTCTAATTCCAATCCATCAACCTTAGCTCCATCTGTTTCCGATCCACTACAGATCGAGAAACCAAATCCTGACTTAGTAATCAAACCACCCGCCAAGGGTATACTTCGAAAGTCAGCTTTCAATCCACATGCGAGAGCTGCTCAGAACTATAACATTGTTGAAGATTTATATGTTTCACCTTCAACAATGTCAGCTTTGGAAGTGCTACAATCTTGTCTAGCACAATGTAAAATGCTATTGTCGGCTATAGGAGCTGTTGATCTTCAGGACTCAAACCTCATAGTCTTTGATTTAGAAAATAGTACACCTCGTTTATCTCATCAAATGGCTTTCCATATTCTAGTGTTAGTAAAAAGAAAGCCTTGTTTTAGGACTGTGATTGATGAGGGAGCTTCCACGTGTATTATGTCGATACAGTGTTGGAAATCCCTTGATTCTCCTACACTTAATCAATCCCCAGCGATTCTTAAGGCCTTTGATGGCTGAGGGTTTCAGCCTTATGGCATTTTACAGGATTTACCTATAGGGGTTGAAGGTAAAACCGTTAATCTAGATGTGGAGGTCGTTGATGCCCCTCTAGATTACAACCTTCTTTTGGGTCGTAGTTGGTCTTACGCCATGACTGTTGTTGTTTCATTCGTCTTTCAGCTTATTAAGTTCCCACATAATGGAAAGATCGTAACAATAGATCATTTAACTTACTTTTTGTTCGACCCATCCTCTGCTAAGAGTATTCAACATGTTGGAAAAACCACTATCCCTTACAAGGATGTTGGGGTAGGGTTAGTTAAAGATTTGGGTTTACTCGAAAATTTTTCATTTCCTCCACCCAACGTGCCATCCCCTTTCGCAACCATTCATATGATTTCATCAGAATCCATAGTTCTTGACGACCCTTGGATTGTTCCATTCGATTCCAAGGTGGACTCTCTTGGCGATGCCATTCCTTTGAGTCCCTTTGAAGTTGCTTATCAGGAAGTACAGTCGTTTTCCGACTCAAATTCAACCAACCTTGATCTAGTGAATGAGATCAATGGGAAATCACTTTCAATCTCAACCTTAGACTCAACAACATTTTCAAAAGCTGTTCAAACTGATGAACAAATTCAAGAACTGTTGTCTATTGATGCATTATGATGGGAAGATATTCATCATCGGTCTTCGTTCTTACCTGATAGATCATTTTGAAAATGATTTATCATCTATTTTTACCGTTGAATATGTCAAAGAACCACATAATCCATCGAAACATCCTGATTCTAAACAAAATTTAGCCAATATTTCTCGAACAGTTCCTATTGACATTTCAGTCAAACCTAGGATTGTTGAAAACATTCACATAGGTGCTTCTTGTACGAACACTGAAGTCAACACATATAAAGCCCTATTTCAAGAATTTCGTGACGTATTTTCCTGGTCCTATGAGGAAATTCCAGGAATTGATCCTTTAATCATTGTTCATGAGATCAAAAACTACCCGGATGCTAAACCTGTCCGGTAATGGTTGCATCATATACACCCACGAAAAGCTGCTCCCATCAAAACAGAAGTTGAGAAATTACTTAAAGCAGGTTTCACTTATCTAATTCCTTTGACGGATTGGGTATCTAATATTGTTCCAGTTACTAAAAAATAAGGGACGATAACAATATGCATCGACTATAGGGATATTAATCATGCTTGTCCCAAGGACAATTATCCCACACCCTATATTGATCAAATTATCGATGATTGTGCTGGCAGTGAAATTTTCTCCTTTATGGATGGTTTTTCCGATTACAATCAAATTAACATTCTACCTGCCGATCAACCAAAAATGGCATTCATCTGTCCATGGGGGACATTTTCTTATTGCAAGTTACCTTTTGGATTGAAGAACATCAGGGCAACTTTTCAAAGGGAAATGTCTTATTCGTTTCATGACATCAAGCACATTGTGCAGCCTTATCTAGATGATTTACTAGCTCATTCATTATGAAGAGTCGACCATCTCACTCACTTACGAACCATTTTCATGAGATGTAGGCATTATCGGATTAGGCTGAATCTGCACAAGTGTGTTTTCTGTATCGAAACGGGTCAGTTACTGGGATTTTTTATATCCAAAGCCGACATTTGCGTCGATCCTTCGAAGGTCAAAGCCATCGTCAAGTTACCACCTCCTTCAACACTTCGCCTACTCCAGAGTTTGCAAGGGAAAGCAAACTTTTTATGTCGTTTCATTCCTAACTAGCCGAGATTACAAAGGGTTTCACCTAGTTGTTGAAACAGAACACTCCATTCTTTTGGGATGAGATAGCTGACAAATATTTTGATGCACTTAAACATGTTTTGACCCATGCACTGTTATTGCATCCACGCAACTACAACCAGGATTAATTCTTGTACCTCGTCGCTTCCCATTCCACCATTGGGATGGTTTTAGTTCAACAGGATGAATTCGAAAGTGAACATGTGATCTATTATCTTAGTCGAACTCTAATTCCCACTGAGTTAAAATATTCACATGTGGAGAAACTGGCCTTAGCTCCAGTCCAAGTTGTTCAACAATTTCGTCATTACATTTTGTTACGCAAAACCACCGTCATTTCCGACTGTAACCCTATGCAATACATTTTGACTAAAAAATTACTGGGGGCCCAATATTCCAAATGGAATGTCATCCTACAGGAATTTGACCTGGAATTTGAGAAGGCCAAGTCAAAGAAGTCTTTGGTTTTTGCGAAATTAATGTGTGACTTCCCTCGTGCTGATATCGAACATGTGGTGGAAGTTCCATTGCGGATGAATCCTTGTTCCTTATCAGCAATGTTGATCCATGGTACGAAGATATCATTGTTTATCTCTAGACCCAATATTTTCGGCCAGACATTTCACAATCTCAATGCCGGAAAATATGATTCCAATCCCAACCTTACACTATTATTGGAGATACTCTTTATTGTCGTGGGGTGGATTCTGTTTTCCGTCGTTGCCTTACTCATAATGAGGCTGAGAAGGTTCTTAATGACTGCCACTCTGGAGCGTGTGGCGGTCATATGTATGGGTATGCCACAACCCAAAAGATTTTGCGCGTTGGCTATTTTTTGGCCGTCCTTATTAAAAGATTGTATTACTGTCGTCCAGAAATGCCACAATTGCCAAATTTTTTATCATAAGATGTGTGCTCCTCTTACTCCTCTCCACTCTATCATTGCCGTTGGTCCATTCGCAAAATGGGGTATCGATTTTATTACATGTAACCCTCACTCGGCCCGGGGGCCATGCGTATATCATCCTTGCGGTAGATTATTTTACCAACTGGGCCGAGGCGATGCCTACATTTTTGGTAGACGGTAAAAATGCTGCGATTTTCATTTTAAACCATATAATTGCTAGGTTTGGTGTTCCCCAAGCGATTATCACTAACCATGGGAGTCATTTTCGAAACATCATGATGACCGAACTTACAGATCAGCTTGGCCTGCGTCACGATAGTTCCACGCCATATTACCCACAGGCAAATGGTCTGGTTGAAGCAGTCAACAAAGTTCTAGTCACCATGATCTGACGAATCATTGGGATTCATCGGTTGAATTGGCACAACATGTTATTTTCAACGCTTTGGGCGTACCGAACCTCATTCAAAACATCAACAGGTTTTACTCCCTTTCAACTGGTTTACGGTTTAGAGGCAGCATTTCCCATTGAATGCGAAATCCTGTCATTACAAATTGTTGTGCAATTATTGCCAGCCACTTCCGAAGAAGAAAAACGTTTATTATACTTAGCCGAATTAGATGAGAATTGACGTAATGCTGCAATATTTGTCGAAACTCATGCCAAAAGGATCAAGCTCAGTATGATCAGAATGTTACACCCCGCAATTTTTTGAAAGGCGACCTAGTTTTACTTTACGATCAAGCAAACGATAAGCTAGGGGCTAGCAAATTTGTACCCATGTGGCATGGTCCGTATATTGTCAAGTGAAATATGGAAAAAGGGGCCTATGAGCTAGAAGATTTTGACAGTTTCTCTTTAGGTAAACCTAGGAATGGGCTTTATCTAAAGCAATATTATGCTTAAAATATTAGTGTGGAGATTTCTTAGATTAGTTTCTTTCTAAGTTTGGTTTGTTCTTACATTAAAGATGCGTGTTTTTAATTATTAGTCCTGCTTATCTTGGTTTTACTCTTGATATTGCAGATGTCGACACCTCTCCAAACATACATCGGTTTCACTGATGGCACTTGTCGTAGTACACGGAACATCTCTTCCACATCCTGAGTTATCTATTCACCCGCTGACGAGTTAGTATCTATGCACAGGGTAAGCCTTGTTCAAACAACGAACAACATTGCAGAATACAGTGCAATGATTGAATTATTATCTGAATCCATCTCATTTGGAATTCGAAGTTTGATTGTTAATTTAGATTTGGAACTCGTTGTATTACAGCTTAATCGAGTTTATGCCATTAGAAATCCAGTATTATTATGATTATTTTTTGAGAGTCTGTCTCTTGGAACGAGAATTTGATTACATAGAATATTAGCACATTCCAAGATATTTAAATACATTAGCAGATGCAATTGCTTCTCAGATGTTAAATAGACATTTGGATTAAATCAAAAAGTAAATTTAAAAACATCTCATAAACATATTTTGCAAGATAACCATAGTAATAATATAGCATAGCATAAGAGTGTGTCAAAATATACATCATCCTCGATCATAGGTTGAAAAACACCTTATGATCGGCAAAAATGATAGTATCAAAAGTCCAAAAATGAGTCTACAAGGCAATCATCCTATCACTAGTGATGATCCCGATAAGACACCACTGCTCAGGCCACCCTACAAAGGAACCTCCTAAAAGGTCCTGGGACCCCAATCACATAGCGCTGAAGCTGAAGAGGAATGTCATCTATGCTGGTCTCCAGTATATCTACGGTCAAGCGCTCTAGATGGCTCTCTAACTCGGCCAAGGTCTCTACTAACTGGTCCTGTGGGGTCGGTGCTGCGACAGCTAGTTGTCTCTGATCATAGGGCTGGAGAGCGGCTGGTCGTCGTGGACCCACATCTGTATTTAAAACTTTTACTTAGTTTTGGGATGATTTTTAAAAAATACAAAAAAATACATATAAAATTAAAATGTTGAAAACAAATTTTACCTCTATCATCCCATTGCTCTCCTGGGGGAAGATCCATGTCGGGATCGCCACTATAATCCATCCCAGCATATGGAAAATCCTGAAAAATAAATAGTTGGTTCTCCAACCAACAGAAATACTCTAGTGTGAATCAAACAACCTCAGTACCCTCCTCAGGATGGCGGGCCATAACTGCAACCCATCGCATAACCCAAGGATCTCGGGGAAGTCCAACCTCAACAATGAGTTGCTGTGGAACCAGCATCGGTACCCCCTCTATGGAAAAGCTGACAACTAAATAACCATAACCAAAGTTATTTAGCTGCCCATTCTTTGCCCTAGTCAATTGGCCCTTCACATTGGCCAATACAGCATCGCACCAGTTGAAGATGGTGCCTCGGAAGTAGTCCATTGCCATGTGCATCTGGGAACCTGTAGCTAGATGCAATGTTGTGCTCCCGCAGAGTCTGGTAACAGTAAAGGCAATCACCTTTAGTTCAGGACAGGAGATAGTTTTAACATCTATCCGTTTGTCTAGATTCTGGTCATTACAGAACTCTAGTCAGAGACTAGCAAAAGATTGGCCACCTTGCCTAGATCCGAATAGAGATAATTGCTCGCTTCTCTTTGGCAAGCCAGTCGAAAAGTATATGTCATCCAGCTTGATTTCGAGCTAGTTGCCACCAATAATGAAGCACTGGTCGTGTATGCTCCACCTATTCACCAGCCATTGTAAAAAGTCTACCTGTGCCCTCGTGCCAGGTATGGTCCAAAATTTGAAAAACCCACATGCTCTCAATGCCTGTAATGAAGGTGGATGGTGTAATGCAGCTTGATCCATGTCCTCGTGCTCTCTTTTCCACCAAACAAGCATCTTGTGTACCTACATTGCAAAATAGGTGGATTAGAATTCTCATTCCAACATTCTATGGGGCAAAAATGAAGAAACTAGGGTTCAAAATCCACATTCTGCGGGGTTTGCACCCATCCCTTTAGAGACAATGTGTAGTTGTACACTTCTCCTTAAGGCTAGGTGCGACACCCCAACTTTTCTATGTGCACAGAAAAATCGGGGTGCGCAGGGGCCACATGGTGCCCCTGTGCAACTACTGCGGGCGATTGTTTTCCCTAATTTTCCTCCAAAAATCGATTTCTAAACCCTAAAACAAAATTTCAAATAGATGAAATGAAAGTCAGGGACATTGTGGATTACCTGGAGAAGAAGGTTCTCGATTCTAGCGTTCGGATTTTTCACAATCTCCACAGGAAGTTTTCTACCAAAAGCTCTTACTTTTTACTCCAAAGGCAAGCGATAAAAATGAACGTGTAAAATCTCTTTTTATAAGATTTTTTGAATAAATAAACTAAATTTATTTATTTTTTACTTTGAAAAGGTCATTTTTGGTGCATTTTTATTATTTTTAAATGGATATGAGTAATGTTTGTAGTTTTTGTATAGAATATTGGGTATTCAGGTGAAATTGGTCATTTTCAACAAAAAACACATAGGAGTCCACTTTAAGCTCTTTTCTAAGTCGTAAAAAATGAAAAGATTGCCGAATTTTTCTTTTTAGACTCGTTAAAACATAATTAAAAATATGGTCCTTTTATAGCTCTTTTCCGACCGTATAAACATGAAAGGATTGCCAGACTTTTGTCGTTTCAAGTTCGATATTAGTAATAAAACGACGTGTTTTCGATCGCTTTTTTACTTTTTCAGGTTGAAGGCACTAATTATGAAAAGTACTCCATGGTCATAATGATCAAGTGGTTCTCTCAAGTATTATTTTATACTTTTTCGGGCTTGGGAGACACAAATTTACGAAAAACCAAACCATGGAGTTCTAAGTTTTTCTCTGACTCCCTAAAATTGAAAAACGCTGAGTTTCTCCTATACTGGACTCGTTAAAATTTCACAGTAAAGGACCTGTTCAATTACAAACAGGAACGGATCACTCCTTCTTAGGGTTCGAATCTAAACTAAGTTGGACTCATCCAAAGGATGAACTTATAACTAAGCAAATTTTATCCTCCTCAAGCTTGTCAAAAATAAAGAGGTACTTGCCAAAAATGGTGGGGGAAAAGAGAGAAAAGTGAACCTGTTTGTCATACTTTGTGTTTGAATAACTTTCCATCACTCTTGAACACGACACTTTTATCCACCTGGGTTGGGAAATCCTTTACGTAACAGTTAATCAAGTCACATTGAAAGTCTTCAGCCAGTTTCTGGGTATTAACTTTGGGTCAACTGTCACCAAGCCATCTGCAGTGCCGTTATGTGTTCAAGAGGTTTGTGCAAATAAACCATTCACCTGTAAAATATTTTTCATCCATCATCGACCATCCCTGAGTTAGTTCTTGCTAAACATATTTCTTCAGACTTGATCTATTATTTCATGTTATGGGCTTTCCTATGATGGATTGCTTTCTATCGACTCCAACTCATTATCTAGAAATATGATCTAGAAATCGTCAGTACCTTGGAATCTGCATGCCTCAATGACAGGTTTCTCATCTTTGATGACAGGTTGCATCATTGACCCTCGATCAAAGGATTTTGTGACATGTTCGACATCGACTCATTCATTCACATTTCATGGATTGTACTGAGTACTTTGAGGGCCATTGACATTACTGGTGGTTCCTCTCACACTTGTTAATAGTTTACATTATTGACTGGTAATCAAGTGGTTTCTACCATTTTCGACTTCGACACATTCATTCACATGGATAGAATCGTACTAGTTCAGGAAGTAGAAATGAAGATCCTGGATCTAGTTTCCACCATCGAGGCTGTGAGGAATTTTGTTATCATTGTATAGTGGACTATTCATAAACAGATGGCTACGCCCATACTGTGTCTATGTGTTCCTACTTGTGATATAATACAAAATCATTCCTATATCACAACAGTTTTAGATAGTTCTTAGTCGGTTTTGATCTCAGTATGGGAATGCCTACCTCAGCGATGATATTTTCACATATATATATTTTGCGTTGAATTTTTTTATAGGTTCGACTGGGGTATCCACAAGAAAATCCTTGAAATGATAAAGTCCTTCACTCTTCTTAGATGATCAAAAAACCATCCTCATCTACTACAAACTTCGCACTTTAGGGGGCAATCTATAACACAAAAAAATGTCACCATGACTTTCTACAGTTTGTGTGAGTCCATCAACACTCATACATACCTCCTTTGCAAGTCTTAAGCCTCAGCTCTTCATGTCAAGCCTTGAAAATGGGAGAAAGACCTTAAAAATATCTCAAATCCTGGTTTCGCACTTTCTCCTAGAATTGCCTGCGGTGCCGCACCTAATGGTCATGTTCCTGTGAACCTGACCACTATGTCTATTGAGTAATGAGTGCGAACCCCTGTAAAAGTTAAAAAGGCATGAGTTCATTCTTAAAAACTCATCTTGGGTTACTTCTATACATTTCTAGAAGGAATATCATGCTGGCAAGTCCACTCCACCTTGGTTCATCCATTCCATAACTAAGGGAGCTAACTCCATGATATGAGGTGCTTGTCCCATTGAAGGAGGAACTTATCCCTTCAATGGTGGACCTGCAACTTCCTCCATTTGCACTATAAATTCATGCATTGAGGTGGTTGTAGGGGAGGTTGAAAGCTGAAGATTCTTGAGGGTAAATGCTGCTGAAAACTAGACTTCCTTTTTGAGCTTGTGAGGGGAGAGATCACATACCTTTCATGTCATTTGGGAAGTGAGTGAGGCTTGTCAAAGTAGAGGAGACTCCTACTGGACCCTGGAAAGAACTTGTGCAACATCAAGGCAAAGGTTGTGAGGTTCTTTTATTAATAAAGTTAACACAATCAAGTTTGTTTTTCTCAATGAACTATCTCTACTGGTTTATTTTATGAGCTCCTTGATCTTCACAATGAACATGTTTTGTTATACGCAGGTATTCTTTGATGTGTGATTGTTTGTGTATGCAGGTTATTAAAAGAGAACTGCTTGGAGCTGTTGGAATAAAACTGTCTCAAACAAGCATTGGACCGAGGTAAGGTCTATTACACCTCTTAGTATTCATTAATGAATTGAAAACTGTTTAGAGAAAAGTAGATTTGCTTGTGCTCTTTGGTTCTAGATATCATTCAATACTAGGGAGATTGGCCTTGTCTACAAGAATGATTTATCCGGCCAACACAGAGACCTCTAGTCTCGAAGAGCACCTCCTTCATTTGGAACATCTCGATGAGCAGCGTTGAGATGCCGTGACGGACAATGAGGCTCAGAAGAAAAGGGTTAAAACTTAGTACGATAAAGTTGTCCATCCTTGAATCTTTTCTGAAGTCGACCTTATCTTGGTCTATGACCAAGATAAGGACACCTTGGGGGCAGGCAAGTTCAATCCTATGTGGTATGTTCCCTTTATAATCAAATGAGTTTTAGAAAAATGGTCGTATGAGTTAATCGATTTTGAAGGAAACAAGTTGGTAGAGCCCCGAAACAGACTCTACCTCAAAGAGTACTTTGCGTAAGTATTAGTTAGGCAATGGCTTCTTTGTACATTTTGTATGTTTGTACATATCTCATCGGGAGTTTTTTGATATCGACACTTTTTGGTCTATTGTGGCAGGTGTTGATGGATGACTTGGTCTACTTTGGATTCACCGATGGTACTAGTCATCACACTCAGAACCTCGCTTCCACAGCTTGGGTAATCTATTATCCAACTGGTCAGTTGATGCTGTCAAGGGGAGTATGCATTGGTCCTACTTCAAATAATATGGCTGAGTATATTGTCGTCCTTAAATTTACTATCCAAAGTAATTTCTTATGAAATTGATTTGTTGGTAGTCTATATTGATTCATAATTGATAGTGTCACAATTGAATAACATTTATCGGGTTAGGGATCCATGTTTATATCGCCAACATTTAAGGGTGAGGTTGTTGCAAAGATAATTTACTTACATTAATTATTTCCACATTCCTGTAGGTTTTAACCCCGTACAGAAATTACCTGCATACAAATTCTAAATCACACGAAAAATAAAAATGCGAGAGCATAACACATAAAACACATATACACAGAGATT
>APFE030957668.1:7250-43383 GCA_000404065.3 Pinus taeda | reverse complement strand
TCCATCTTGAGTTTCCACAACTCAAAACTCTGACCATTGAACTTCTCAATCTCTATCTTTCCACTGCTCGCCATCTTCTTTTACCACTAGAATCGATCTCACAGATGTCCCACTGAACAGGATCTACCACAGGCCCGAGCGAAACCCCTCAGTAACAAAGGTGTCCCCTTGAATCCAAAACAGCTCTGATACCAAATGTAGGTTTTAACCCTGTACAGAAATTACCTGCATACAAATTCTAAATCACACGAAAAATAAAAATGCGAGAGCATAACACATATACACAGAGATTTCCCACTGGATCCCAAAACCGGGACTACCAGCTTGATTTTTCATTATGTTCCTTTCAATGTTACAATACATATTTATACATGCCGAAGCATCCAATATCATGGAGCAAAAAACCATCGCGTCCAAAACCATGGACTGAAAACCATCGCGTCCAAAAACATGTGCGAAAATCATGCACAAAACCGTAGGTAGGTCCGCCCAACCTAACATAGGGTGCAAAACCAAAATTTTCCGGGGCACTGCCCCGGACCCCATAAAGTGGGGTTACGGGTACCCCTCAAACCCCCTGTTAACTATGTGGAAAGAATATAACACAACCCAACAATTCCAAGATCTCATAATTCGTTAGTTGATTCTATCATTAATCAAGCATTAGACTAGCACAACATTCATTCATCACAATAAAATCAAGCATCAAAAGGTCGAAATTGTATATATATATTATATATTAATATATATATATCATAAAATGTCTCGAGGGTACATAAGTGTGTCCAAAATAATATACAAAAATTGGGACTCAAATGCCCATAATCATGTCGAGTACATCTAATGCCCCAGCTCAGGATGAGGGCTAAGTATGCGACTACTGCTTTGGCCACACACCTAAGAGTGCGAACCCAGTCTCGTGGCATGCCAACCACATGACTTTGCATGTCTATAGGGAGATCCTCTACAACCTCCATCGATACTCAATGAGTTAGTCTCACAAGTGTCACTGAACTATGTGTAGAAGTCGCTCTGTGTCCACAACTGCCTCTTCGACACCTCAGCCGCGACATCCATGCCGTGGGAACCCATCTAGTTTTACTGGCTCAATATCTGCAACATGATCATCATATTAGTCATTTGAATCCTATCAAAAAAATATTTTTCAAAATTCACAATTATATTTGAAAAATCATAAAGTCAAAAACATTGTTACCTATATCGCCCCATGTTGCGGTTGGTGGCAAGGCTAGATCAAGATCTCCTCGAAAGTCAAACCCAACATAAGGGTAGTCATCTACAGTAATGATATGCTGCTCCCACTAGGAGAAGAAGTCATCATCAAAATTAGTTCGTGCAACGTCCCCACCTCCTAGGCGTTTCATCAAGTCAGCCCACCTGCCCATTCGTGGATCTCGTGGGGTGATGATAAAAACTAATACTCTAGGACGGAGTGTTGGGACCCTCTCAAAGAAGAAAGAGCACAAATAGTTCCATACCCGAAGTTTTTGGTATGCCCCTTCTTGATAGAAGTAAGTTGGCTCTTCAGGTTGGCGAGAAGAGGAGTACACCAATCAAATACGGCGGTGAGACAATCTACCGCCAAGCTCATGGCTAGCCGTGAAGCATGGTGTAAGGAAGTAGATCCATTCACTCTGGCTATAGTGAATGATATGATCCTCAATGATAAACTCTCCACATGCTTGATTGGAATTTGACTTTTGACCTTTTCTGGATGACCTAGGCAATATATATGCATGTTGTCCTCGATAGAGAGACTGCTTCGTGATCTGCCCGTGGAATGTACTACCTCTCTCCTCTGGGAAAGGCCTGTGATGAAATAAATATCTTGAACCTATATCTTGAGTGGCATTTGATCAATCATAAACGAGTCATCCTCGATGCTCTAGTAGTGAATGAGCATTTCGAGCAGGCGAGTGTTTGCTTTCATGTTTGGTATTTTAAAGAACTTTAGCAAACCAAATCCTCTTAAGGCATATAGGGCATTAGGATCATTCATAACCTCATCATCCACTAAGGCATGCTCTCTTTCTTTCCAAGTAACTAGAATCCTGAAGAAAAAACAAATTTGGACCGTTAGATTTTTGTTTTGAAGTTTTTGCGACGTATACGCTGGTCCGTTTCATAGAAAGTCGCATCTAGGGCCTATGTATATGTGGGTTGCACATAGCCAACCCAGGTATACGCCGTGAAAACGTTTTTGAGAATAATTCAATGGTGAAACTTGAATTAAAAATTCTAAAACCAATCACAATTGAATGCAAGATAATTTTAAGGGTTACCTGGTGATTTTGCAAATTTTGAATGGTCGAATTTGGTGAATGGCAATGCTTTCTCCTTTTGCTTCACTCCTTTGCTCTCAAATCAAAAGAGTGATAATGGTGAGTCAAAAAACTATTTTATAAGCTTTGAAAATGGTAAATTTTTTCAAAACTTGATTTTGTTTTGTCTCATGTAACTTTTAACTTGGGAGCTTGGAATGTCGAGAATGGTTTGATTTTCAGGACATTTTGGATGCTTTTTTGATAGTTTCAAGATGATTCCATGACTGCGGACCCGTCATGGCAGGTATCATTTTCTCACTGGCATGTAGGTTACATAAACCATTTTTCCCTTGAACAATGCACTCAAAACAAAGTCTCCTCTGTTTGGGCGGGATTTAGTTTGACTTAGGTATGCCTTAACCTTGTTATTGAGTTATTTCTCCCCCGATTGGTTATCTCTTCCAATCATATGGAGGGTTCATTCATGCCTCCTGCATGACAAAATTATACAGAGTCATCATATGCGACCACATAGTCACATTAATTCATGCTTTTTTTCAAGGGAAGTTAGTCTGAGTCGGCCTTTCTGCGGTGTCTCTTGACTCATTTTTCAGTCGACCATTTCTGGTTGTCAGTATCTTGTCTATCATCACATCAGTTATATTGGTCCTTTACTTGTGCCGGTTTGAGAAGGTCTCCATTCACTTCTTGTTGGCGAGCCTTGTCCTTATTGACGACAACATCTTGCTTTGAGGACAGACCTAGAGCTGCACCCTGGCCCTATTTTCATTATTGATAGGTCACCTTCTGCTCCACATTGATCAGTATCTTGGGTCTTTGACTGAGTGGTTTCCCTTGTGTTTGACATAAACTTACATTATCACACATTGGGATTCATGCAATACCTCAGTTTCCATTTGACCCTATTGGTGGATACCTCGCCTCTGTGTCAGCTTTCATTATTGGTTGGTTCATAGGGTTTTTGTCATGCACTAGCCACATCTTGTGTATGTCGGAAACAGGCTTCGGTCAGGTTACTACATCTTTTTTTGTCCAATTTCTTCCACATTATTTTCCTACGGGTTACACTCGCTCTAGATTGATGAAGGATGCCTTCATGCCTTCCTTCTAGCGGATCTTTCCCTATCGAATATGACTCATTGCTCTAGGGCAAAGATCTAGATTCCATTTGGCAATACCTTGGGGTTTTCAGTCATTAGTGGCAGATCCTTTACTATCAACAGTGGGAAACCATCACTGTCTCCTGACTGATAGATTCTTACAGGTGTTCGACTCCAGCTCATCTATTCACACTTTTTAGATTGTACCGGGTACCTTGACGCTCATTATCATTATCGGTGACTAGTCTTGAGTTTGTTAATGGTGTACATAAATGACCAGTAATCAAATGATTTCTCACATGGTCGACTTCAATCATTTATTCGCATGGTGTAGAAATGTACCATGGTGGTTGGTGAAGACCTCAGGTTGCATCAACATTCATTGGTTCACTTGACAGCTGCTCCTATTGCTGCTAGTTGATAACACTCCACCTTATATGTTGTAGTCATTCATGGTGAAATTCTATATGCTGGCACCTGAGTTTGCAGTGTAGTACCATCTTACTCCATCCTGTTCATTTGTTACTTTTGGGATCAGTCTTTGATATCAGTGATCCACTTCATCCTTCAGCATCATTGACATTCTTATATGTGATATTCAGACATGTACTTTTTTTATTGTGATCATATGATCCATTATGTATTTTCCAGTCTTTCATACTTGTATACTTAGTGGGTCTGATTGTAATGGATATGCGGATATGCTTTACTTTCTCTGAGAATGGGTATGCCTGCCTAAGATAGTGTTTGTTTCTGATCTCCTTATGTGGCTTGGTAGGCTGAACTCTGGTGAAGTCCTTCTCAGTTTTTTATAGGCTTCCTTTCCAAGTGCTTACTTAATACATTTTGGCCATCATTTACCCCTTTTGACCTCATATATTAGGGGGCATCTGTTATAGCTCCAAATCTCACTCTTGATGTTTGTGATTCTGCACTCATGGCCTAGGTCAACCCCTCCTTCCAGATCTGGTCCAAATACTTAGAAAACAATGTTTTACTCCCTATACGCTACACTGCCCTGAGCTAAATGTGTGTGTACGTGAGTCTGTGTATACCCAACCAACGTATATGTCTTAGAACAGTTAAAAAAATTAAATCTCCTTAATTTCAGGCGACGATCACGGGTTTTACTTGTTGATTACGTGTTAGTGCCCGTGGCCCAACTGTTCCTAATGAATTCCCAACTAAAAAACTACTTTGGGAGAAGTATAAAAAGGCTTCAATGGGAAGGCCTAAGGGAGGAGAGAAGAGAGAGAAAAATCACTTTGCTGAGATTATCCCTGATCAAGTTTGAAGATCCTTATGCTTCCAGCACTTCCCCCATTACAGGAAACCCTTGTTTCCTTGAGTTATGATGTCTTTCCATTAGTTGATATATCCTTGAGTGAGTCATGGAAGGTTTGAGATTGGATGAATCTGGAGGACGGTTCCGCTTGGAGCCTACAAAAGGAAGACTCATGTGAAATCATTCCTTTCTGTATTTTAGTTATCTATAATAAAAGAAACACTTGTCTTGTTCCTGATATTAATCTTCTTCATGCTTATGATATCAATGTTATTATTTAAATATGAATGTTTGTTTCAATTGTATAACTAGTTACCCCTCAATATGCTATGAAGTTGATTTCCTTATGATGCTTAGTCCATATACTGCTATGCTTCCTTGAATTGATTGTTTTGCAGGTTGAAGGATCGAAAGGAACTCCAAGAGGGTTTGTACTCTGGATGGATCTACCCAAACAAAGGACCCCCAGGTGCACCTCTCTTCACGTAGATAACCCCCACTCTGCTAGGGTATTGACCCAATACCCTAGGGGAGTTTATCCCTCAACACACCTCAAAGTAGGTTTTGAACATGTTTTCCTTCCCTAAGCGAATCAAGGGAGGTTTTCACTGAGGGATATTTTTATTTTCCCCTTTTTTGTCACTATTGGCCTCCCTCAAGGAGGTTTTCAACCCAAAAATCTGCCTGAGGCACCTCATAGAGGTTTTCAACTAGGTCCCTTATTTTTTATTTTTTTTCTTTCTTCATTTTTTCAAAAATAAAAATAGTCTTCAAGAATTTGGTGCGTTGGAAGATGAGACACTTCCAATCACATTCACTTCCTTACTCATGGTATTGATGAACTCTTCCATTGATGGAAGGCTTTTATATGCTTTAAATATGTGTCCATTGATGAGCAAGGGGATATCTTCTTCATCAATGGTTCTTATCTCCAAAGCCCCAATGTCATGACACTTTTCTATCAAATATGGGCCCAGCCACATGGTCATCAATTTTCCTTTGAAGTCCTTGAACCTGGAGTCATATAACAGAGCCCAATCACCTTCTTAAAAAACATTGGCTTTGATGTTTTTTTCATGTCAAACCTTTCTTTGTACTTGAGTAAATTACGTGTGTAGGAGGGCCTGCATAATGAATTCATCTAAACCATTGAGCTAGAGCAGCCTCTCTTGTTGTGAATTTGTAAAATCCAAATCCAACTATGCTGCCATTCTCAAAGTGTTGTACTCAAAATAAATGTAGAGCATAGCCTTCTTCCCATAGACCAAGTCATAAGGGGTGAAGCTAGTGGTTGTCTTCCAATTTGTATTATAGGCCCAAGTGGCCTACTATTTTTTCAGCCCAACCTTTTCTGCTTCATAAACTTGGTGATAATTCCTTCCAATTCTCTATTTGTAACATCTACTTGTCCATTGGTCTAATGGTGATAAACATTTTACTTCCTATGCTTTATCTTATGCTGCCTCAATAGGTTTTCAATCAGGTGTAAGGTGAATTGAGCTCCATCATCGGTGATTAGCTCTCTGGGGTACCCAAACTTGTAAAATACATTCTCCCTTAAGAACTTGGCCACTTTCTTTTTTGTTGCTACCTTGAAAACCTTGGTCTTAGACCACTTTTTCAAATAATGAGTGCACACAATTATGTATCTTTTATGCCTTGATGGTGGATCAATGGGCCCAATGAAATCCATGCCTTGCTTGTTAAATGGATTAAGAGTCACTTCAAGATGCAATGTAATTTCATCCTCGGGAGTAGGTTTCCCCATTCTTTGGCATTGGTCACATCAACTAGTGTATCTTTTGTATCTTGGTGGAGAGTGCTATGGTAGTAGTGAGCTTAAAGTACCTTGAAGGTTGTCCTCTTAGCTACAAAGGGACCTCCACAAAGCCCATCATGATAGGCCAAAAGGATTTCAAAGACTTCCTCCTCCCCGACACATCTCCTCAAAATTTTATCTGAGCCTGGCTTGAAGAGATTTCCCCCAATCCAAGTGAATGGGGTGCTCTTTCTTATAATTTGGCTCTCTCCCTTGGAGGATGGATTTGGAGGGAACTGTGTAGCCACTAACTAGCTGACTATGTCAGAAAATCATGGAGATAGAACTAAAAGAGAAAATAAATTCTCATCTAGCAGCTAATCATCAAACATTACTTCCTCACTTGTAGGAAAATCAAGTGTAGAAAAAACATATGCAACTACATTTTCTCTACTAGGCTTATCAATGGTAGTTAGATCAAACCGTTGTAATACAAGAAACCATGTAATAATTCTGGCATTCACATCAAGATTCTTCATCAAATATTTAATAGCAGCATGGTTAGTATGTACAAATTTCTGGTAAGAAGTTATGTAATGCCTAAATTTATTAAAGGAATGGACAACATCTAGGAGCTCTTTTTCAGTCATAGTATAGTTCAATTCATCCTTAAACCGATTTTTTCTGAGGAATAAATGGCATAAAGCAACTTGTCATCTATCTCGCCTAGA
Source organism: Pinus taeda (assembly GCA_000404065.3). Classification (NCBI taxonomy): domain Eukaryota; kingdom Viridiplantae; phylum Streptophyta; class Pinopsida; order Pinales; family Pinaceae; genus Pinus; species Pinus taeda. The sequence goes on along the minus strand of APFE030957668.1, from coordinate 36,202 downwards.
TATGCTCATATAGCTTTGTTAGATGCATCATCATGGATGTGGAAAGGAAGAGACCAATTTGGGCGTTAGAGTATTGGTGCAATATTCAACATCTCCTTTAAGTATTCTAGGGTCTCTTCGTAGCTTTATGACCAGAAAAATTCAGAGTCCTTGCCCAATAGTCCAAACAAAGGTGAGGGTACTTTTCTAAAGTACTTTATGAATCTCCTGTGGTATCCAGCTAAGCCCAAGAAACTTCTCACATCCATATGCTTCTAAGGAGTAGGGACCTTCTTTACGATATAAATTTTATTTGGGTCCGCTTGCTGTCCTTTCAAGGATATTTAGTGACCTAGAACAGTCTTTGCATTCATCAAGAACTCACTCTTCTCAATATAAGGGATAGGTTCATTTCAATGCATTTATTTAATACTTTTCCCAAGTTAGAGAGAAACTCCGGGAAATCACACCCATAGGGTTAAAATCATCCATCTAAATTTCTATAGAGTCATGGAATAGCTCTATAAAGACGCTTAGAATTGCCCTCTGAAAAGTGGCAGGGGCATTATATAATTCAAAAGGAAGGACCCTATCAGCAAAGGTACCTCAAGGATAAGAGAAGGTGGTTTTATTTTGGCCCACTCGGATGATCTGGATCTGATTGTAACCACTAAATTCATCCAAGAAAGAGAAGAATTTCTTTCGTACAAGACTATCCAAGACTTAATCTCTTAAAGGCTAAGGGAAATGCTCTTTTGTGGTGGCTTTGTTTAACTCAATGTATTCCACAGAGATCCTCCATTATCCATTATTATTTAGGACCAAAACCAAAGGAGACACCCACTCACTATTTAAGATGGGGTAAATGAACCCTTCATCCAACAACTTATGCAGTTCTTCTTTAACTATTTCTTTGAGGGTTGGGTTCAACATCCTCTAAGGCTGGTGTACTCACTTGCAACATTCCTTTATGTAAATATGGTGAGTACAGACTGAAGGGTGCATTCCGTTTGTTTCCTTACAACTCCAAGCAAAGGCATCTAGATGTTCTCTTAGCATGTCACATAACTCCTTTTCCTGGTGTGAAGAGAGAAAGGTTGATTTTTAATGTTCTAGCTAGACCTATCATTTAGACATGAGTAGGACTTGAGTCATTTAGGCACAAATGAGTCCAAGGGATATCTTCAACTTTCTTTACTAAATCATTAAGAGATATGGTGTCGGGAGCTGATTTTGGAGGATTTGATTGATATGGTCATCTTCATCAGGTTTCCCCCTCCTATAGTAGCATCTAGGGTATAGATTAGGTAAGATGTGGCACAGTAGACTTCATATTCCTCCTCCTCTTCCAACCATAAAGGTAATTCATGCTCTAGAGATGATTGAGTAGGAGGGGACAGGACCAACTGTTTAGACACATTCCCATTTTTAATGGTCATATTACCAACCCTACAACTTATGTAAGCATCAGTAGTGGCTAGCCACGACCTTCCAACCAAGAGAGGATAACCATTGAACTTGGTCTTACATTGGAGAAATGAGAAGTCAGGAGGGTGTTCCTAGGAATCAATGGAGACCACCACATCCTCAACAACTCCCTCAGGAGCTACTGTGGATTTGTCTGTAATCTACAATATTGTTGTGGTCTTCCTTAATGATCCTTTGAGAATCCATTTAAGCATAGTCTCCTTAGTCATCACATTGATCACATCCCCAAGATCAATCAAGGTATGGGGGACAATGATACCATCGATGTACACATATACCACATGAATTATATTATCTATATGCATTTTGGTTAGGGTTGTAATATGAATAGGACACTCCTTACATACCCTGCTAGTATTGTTGAGGTCATTGAGGCCTCCCTTGGTTGATATACTAGAGTTGTTCAATCACACCTTCAATTCCTTGATACGCAACTTTCATTCCAGGCATAGAAGGGAACTTTCCCATAGAGTGGTTCTCCTCATTGATCGAGAATATCTCTATAATATTCAATGGAAATTCATTTCTAGGGTACCTCCTGGTGCATATAGGGAAAAAGACAGCTAAGGCTCTTTATGCTTCCTTGTGCTTCCTCTTGATATGCATGGTGTCCATTTGCAGAGAAAGTGTATGCAACATTTCACTCTTAAAGTCTTCCAACATGTTCCCAATTTCTCTTTTCATGGATGTGTTGGAGGAGGATGAATAGGCCAAAGCTTGACTAGCCCTGCCCTTCTTTTTGGCTTCCCTAGAATGATTTTTGAGAATTTTCTTGATATCATCATAGGATAACTAGTAGATGTCCCCTCCTGAAGGCATGTTTATGGTTTCTAGGAGATCTTCCCTTATCCCTCTAAGAAGGACTAGATTGAATGATTCAGGATTGAGGGTGCATTTGGCCCATTTGTAGCTAAGTTGGAACCTTTCCTCATAGTCTTCCAAATATTCATCATGTCCCATGGTCATTCTAAAGATTTCATCTTTGGTGTCTTTGGACGTACAATAATCCATATACTTGATGTTGAAGTCTTATTGCATTTGAGCCCAGGTAGTCAGGTTGTCCCCAAGAAAACCCATGAACCAGCGCAAGGTTGAATCCTTAAGGTTGGATGGGAACAACTTCAACTTCTGGTCATCAGAGGTATAATCATAATTTTTGCAGATGAAAACAAACTCAAATAGAAAGGTATCAGGGTCCTTTGAGGTTAAGACATTGAAGTGAGGAACGGAAGAGGGGCTTATGTTTTTCATCCTAGAATTTCCATTAGTTTCTCTAATGGGAAAAGCACCCTCAGTTCTCTTTTCAACTCCATTTCTATTTTCAATCTCATTTCTATTTTCAGCCATGGTGTAGGTTGGTGGAATGGTTTCTTCTTCTTCTTCCCCAATAGGCTCTTCAAATATCTTTGGTTGTTCACCTAATGGGTCCTATAGCTTACAACCACCAAATAAGAGGGAAGGTTGGTTGTTTGATGGTGTGGGGATATTTGGAAAAAATTTCCTAAGTTGTCTCTACTCCTACGAGGCATGAAAGGTTTATTTTTTTCTTTTATTCTTTTTTCATAACTACTTGTAGAATGGAAAGGAAGAAGAAATTGCAAAAAATTTCTAAATAGAATTACTTGGAGAATGGAAGGAAAGAAGAAATTGCAACTATCTATTGAATGAAAAACAAAAGGAAAGAAAGAAATGCATCTATTTACTCAATGGAAAAAAAATAAATGTAGAAATCACATCTACCTAGACACCTCCTCGGTAACGATACTAAAAATTGATGAACCCTAGTATTGCAGCAAGGATGCTACAACTCCTAGGGCAACCAACTTTACTTTATCAACCTAGGGTTTGTACAAACTTGGAGGTGACAATGTTATATGCATAGCAGATGCAACAATTTACTCTTGTCACTTCTCAACTAGGGCGATAGACCACTAGGGTTTTTTAAACAATGTTCTATTGACTAGAAAGATGTTGACAGCTGATAGTGAATGTAAAACTATCTTTAATGTAGCAAGTGAATGCTTGCCTATGTTAAGGAAATGAAAGTGAGAAATAGAAGGTGCTATGAAATGACATGATATTACATATCTAAGAATTAACAAACATTACTTGCAGCATAAACATAATTTAAACTTGAATTATATCATTAGTTATTTGGACTAAGTAAGAATGGAAATGATCCTAACATTGCTAAGCCTGATGTATTCATGCACTAGCTAAAAATGATAGAAAAGAGTCTTTTGGTCTTGAATTTAGAAATATAAACGTTAAGCTAAACAAGTTGATTTTTTGCAGGGGAGGAAGGTATGAGAAAACTGATCAAAAATGTCATTAAGGGGTTTGTATGTCAAATTGAAGGCCTACCCTAGGCTCTGATCATCATTTCTACCCAAAACAATCTAAAATAGGATGCTACAGGGTTTGTTGTAGTTGCTATAGGATTTATTGTAGTTACTATAGGATGTCCTGGTTTACTAAAAGAAACTTAGCTAAAAGTTGTAGGAAGGTAGGGAAGGTGAAAGGAAGTGTTGGGAAGGTATATGATGGTGGAATAAGGTATGGGGAAGGTGCACACTACCCAAGGATCAGCCCAACTCTTTAGGATGGTTGGATTTTCTCAATGTCATTGTCTGCGGTGGCTACACAATGGAAATCTAAATTAGGGATTGGTAGGGTTTGGTTACAGGTGGAGAAGAATTAGATGAGGCTTGTGGAAGGAGTTCCTCCCTATAGATCAAAAAATCCTGCAACAACACATATTCATTTCTTCATTTATATAGAACTTTATGTAAATGTGGAATAGATGGGTTGAATTTGAGAAACTGATTTATTGATGGGTAATGGATCAAATCTATGGAATGGAATGCTTTATAATCTACAATAAACTTAAGAAACCAAAATGACAATTGCAGGTGCTTCTAAGAAATCATTAAGAATGGTCTACTCAACAGGAAATCCTAAGCTGTGCAATAACAAAAAGATAAAAAAAAATGGGGTTGTGAGAGTGGGGCCCTCAAACAATGATCCCATGAGGGAGATGAGGATGAGGCTAGTATCACAATATTTTCTTAATTCTTTTCTTTCACTACCGTAATATTGATCTACTTCTCCAAGTAATGGAAGAAAAGCTAACCAATCATTCAAAGACTTGTAAATTAAAAAAAACATATATAACTTCAGTAGCTATTCTATGATTCTAATCTAAGGATACATGTACAAAAAGAGGAACCTATACTGCTAGGGTTGGGCCCTAATCCAAGAGCTTCAGCCCTCTAAGTCAACTCAGTGTTGTATCAAATAAACCCTTTATATTATCACCAAAATGTCAAAAATAACATGATAATAACAATCACAATATCTTAAGCTTGAAATGGTCCCTTGGCTACAGTGAATTCTAGAATCCTAATGAGGCCCTAAGGCTTGTTATTTATACAACTAAAGCTACCAATAGATTCCTTAGAATTGGGGAGGCTTTACCCTTAAATGCAAGATTGACTTGTCTTCAACTATCACTTACCTGGTTCCCAATCATCGCGGTGGGCTTGGTTGCTTGTAACTCTGAGATGATGACATCTGGTGGAGGACTATTTGAGTGATTGAGGAGTTAAGGATGGAGACCCAATCTCCTAAAACCCATATTACTTATCTCCTTTGAGTTCTTGCACTTAAGTTAGCCCAAAACCACTCCAAAACGTACAATTAATGCACATTAGGCCACATGACATAACATCTAACCTTTACGCTTCCCACTAAGAAAAGTATAGTAAAATATATAAATAAATGTGAAAAGAGTTGATTTTAATAAGTTGGAGAGCGGCATTGAGACCGATATGATTTACCTATTGATGAGCCTCATCATCAGGGATCCATTGTTATAGGATCTTCTTTTATCAGTGCATCTTTTCTTGGGACTCATCCATGTTAAAACGCACCTTTCATGACCCCACAAGGGTCCCCACGCACTACCCATTTTGGGAGCCCACATACTACTCCTTTATACATTCCATGAGACACCCATTGAGGTAGTTCTCTTGACACTTCCCCACAGAGGACCCCTTTACATATATCTATCCAAAATCATTTCGTGATGGTGGAAAACGCACAGATCCCATTCCTAGATTCTTTAAACCTGTTGGGTTTGAGTAAGATAACCAATGAACCAAAAATGCATAACCATAATTTGGCCATCCATGCTCACCAAGCTCTGTTCGAACATTCAAAAATTTGAAGGGAAATAAGGAAACGAATTAGAAAACTATGTCATGCATTTTCACCTGTGGTGCTCATATTATAGTATCACAGGTGATACTATTCAAGGATGACTATTTCAATGCACCCTTACTAGGCCAAGAACAAAATGGTATATTGACCAACCTTCTAAATCACATGGAAACTTTAGCTCGCTAGCTACATCATTCCTCACATTCTTCTAGTTGTCGGTTCGCCATGAATCAGGCCTAGAAATCCTCACCCACTTCAAACAAACACATCCTACACACATATCAGATCATATCCACGAATGGTGGAAATGTCATATCTTGTGTAAATCACATTTTGAAGAAAATTTCATCCTCAAATTATTTTTGTGATCCCTCACATTGGAAATTTCAAAATATGTAGAAAATTCATCATCGCATAATGAGGAAGAAGCCATTATAAAATCTCAATAGTAAGAGGTTATATGCACCCAGTTTGGATGTATCTATCATGTGCTTCCATCTTCCTCAAACCTGAAAACTTATAAAGAGACACCAGGTGCATCCAATCTTGTTGATGGATTGATAGGGTCCATAACCCAAAACCAACTCCTCAACACCTACTAGTACCCTAGATACTTATTCAGTGGCCAAGTATTTGATGATACGCAAAACGCACCACCACTACAACATTCAAGATACTACCTTGGTCAACCCATGCCAATGCAGAATATATTTAGTAGGGTTAACTAATATCATCCCCCACATCAAGGCCCGTACTTTCCCCCATAGGGAAACCGATACCCCTCTAGGAATATGGACACAATGTCCTTTTCCCAAAACCAATATACCCATCAGGGACAAGGAAACTAGTATTCTCCTTCCCCACACAACAACAAAATAACCCACCAGCATAAAATAATGCAAGGGTTAACTTAGTGCAACCTTCTATCGCTCAATGAAAACAATCATAGGAGAATCTAAACTCAACTAACCCACCTAATGTTTCTAAGATAAAAGAAAAGGTAAAAACAAAGGGAGAGCCTAAACACAGGGGTAGCAACCCCCGCAGGCTCCAGGAAGGGGCAAACCTAACCATAATCAAAACCAGGGGCTGGCCAACAACAAGCCGCACAGGAAAAATAAGAATACAAGTCTACAGAGTACCATTCCTATGCCATCCTTAGGGAATATGGTCATTATACTCATCATTGTCCTCAACTCCCCGAGTTGAAAAAGATACAGGACAATAGGGGGCAAGAAGGGAAACAAACTACAGTATTACAGGACACTTTCTCCATGAGGAAGTGGTTAACGCTCATCAACAACCATCTAATCCACATCCTCATGGAGAGAACCCCCATGATAATTCCAATCAAAATATTTTTATAATAAGAGAAGATATCCTCCTACAAATACGAAACAAAATTTATGAAACTCCCCTAGAACCCAACACATCCACGCTGACCACGAAAATACCTACAATGTCACTGACTATTCCTTGACCTCCTATAGAACTCATGTTGAAGATGGTTAAAGTACCATTACGGTGAGAAGGACATAAGTCAAAAGATACTCATAGCTACAACATAGTTGAGAACTTAACACAATCTCCCTCAGCTATGTCAGCATTAGAGGTGCTACAAACATGCCCAACCTAATAGAGAGCCCTACTTTCCGCTCTAGGCACAATCGACTTGATTGATTCTCACCTAATGGTCTTTGACTTGGATAAAGCTACTCCATGACTTCTATTAGTTGTTTCTTTCCAAATCCTAATCTTAGTCCAACACATCACCATCCATCAGTTCATTGTCGATGAAGGGGCATCCACATGTATAATTTCCAAATCTGTTTGGCAGAAACTGGTATCCCCAAAACTCAACCCTTTTGACATCATGATTAAAGTATCTGATAGGAACCCTTCAGCCCTTGTAGGCCTATACCAATGTGTGTAAGTACAGCTAGTCAGAGAAACCATACTAATAGATATCAAAGTATTAGATGATCGGCTGGATTACAATATCCTGCTAGGACAAAGTTATATGTACAAGATGTTAGAAATTGCCTCGTCTATATTCAGGGTAATGATGTCCCCCCATGAAGTCAGAATCATTACAATAGATCAACTCAAAAATTATGAGTACATTACCTGCACTAGATGGTGTGTTACCTTTTGTCTTACCTTCTCCTGAATGGATCACCACTTACATTGAACTCGACCCAGGCCAATTTAAGCAATCAACACTCCCATTGAGGTTCTTGGAAGACCCTCCTATCATAAAGGAGATTCTGCTAACAACATGAGCACCAATGTGCATGATTTGTTCATAAAACGCCCCCACACTCAAGAACCAGTTTCATATGCCAACACAAATGTTGTTAAAAATCCTACTTTCTTAGCATATGCCATCACTCAAACAACCTTCTTATTCCTCCAACCTAGTTTTGTCTCAAACCAAGTCAGAGAAACACTCTCATTGCCTTCTATGGGTCTAGCGATATTGGTCTTGTATCTGACTCCTCAGGCCACGTCAACAAGATCAGGTATCAATACAACAAGAATCCACCATATTCCTCCTCAACATAGCACACCACAACTAGTAGAGCTTTCACTGACATTAGTTGGTGCCAGAAAAAGGGATAAGCAAAAAGGAAAATAGGTGGAAGCTTCATACACTCCCTCCTATAGGGCCCCTCAACCCTGTGATTTGTGTGAAACAGTTAGGCACCCCACCAATATGTGCCTCGAGTTAGATGAGCTCAAAGCTCTTCTGCATGCCCCAAAGACACTAGTGAGCCCTCATCCCCCTCCTAGAGAAAAGAGCACACCCACTTTTCATAAGGAATTTTGCACCAACCATTCATGTGCCATATACATGGAATATGAGCACTACACTCATCATTTCCTTGAAATCCCTCTATATCAATATGCTTTTGGTGCACTCACCTAAACCAATACCCCATTACCCCCAGTAAAGGATGGATCCAAAACCATTTTTACGTTATGAGGTAAGAAGCTTCTTGCTCTTGTCCCTCTTCTTGTCCATCAACATCCTGTCATGATCAGAGGAAACTCAGATGAGTGACACCCCTACATACACCCATACGTTCTTTATGCAACGAATGAGAGCATTTGATGAACCAATGTCAAAAATTAAGGGAATTTAATGAATTGTATCCAATTACCGACGTTTCCCAAAGCACCAGACCCAGGCACAAATGACACACTTGCTAGATTTTTGCAGGAAATCATCACATGAGACACTGTCCCAATATTTATTAATTCCATTCTATGATAGGATTCTTGCGGTGATTTAAGTTGAAATTTTGATTTTGTTGGGTCAGATACCGAACCATCATATCACACCACACCACAAGGGAATGAAGCATCTAGTTCCATAGTATGTGTGTTTGAGGATAAACGACCACCATTAGTTCGACAAGGCCCCCATCGTTACGTCTCCTCTCACTACAATCAATCTAGATCAGTAAAAGAACAATCTAAGGTTTTCCAGGAAAAAATATCACCCCTCACATGTTCCCCATGTGATGAACTCAACCACTTGGTAAATCAATGTCATGAATTAAGTAAGTTCAATGACATCTTCCACTTAGTGGTCCAAATTCCACAAATCCATCTCTCCATTCACTATAAAATCATGCATTTTTATTGTCGTATTTTCTCTCAATATCATCATACGAGTAATTTCTAGTACTTTCCACATTTTCGCAGAACAAGAGCAGTGTTGAGGCAAAATCACACCAGGAAGTAATTTCAAGCTAACACTAAGATATATAGATGGATACCACCCTAAGATGTCCCATCTCATGACATCAATCAGGCGTCATCATCTCAACTATGAGAAATATTGCCACCCACACTATCTATTTAGTTAGTACTAGTCCAATATGTTGTATATGCACCAATACCTCTCATAGCACTGAAACATGTCATATGTTACAAACATTTGGACAACTTAGAATTCAACGTTAACCTCCTATAGAAGAAGATATTTTTACCACATATTGTACACCATCAAGACTACAATAACTTCCTCCCACTGATTATCAACCCACCATAACTTAAATTCTACCACCACCTAATGATGAAGACATGCAACACCATATGTGATTCATTTCTTCCTCCGTAGGAACCATGATTCGTGTTGTCTGCTCATAATTTTTTGGTGTCAAGACCACAAAATCCACCACATCAGTGGTAACACCATCGACAGTGTAGACCGATCCCATCTACACATTGTCATCCTCGCTTGGTTCTACGACATCAACCAATGAATCATATTATTTCTTGTCGACGAGCACAACTTGGTATGAATGCCAATCCCAAGGCTTCTCTCAACCCAAGTCAATGCTAAATAATATTTTTCACTTATATTAAGGTATTCTAGAAGCCATGATGCAACCCAAAACTCATTGCTTTTACCAGCCACATACTCAGAGTACCACTTCAGGTGCGCCTTATCTTTCTTTTTAATTCATCTGGATCAGTCACTTTCACATTATTTATATGATAAAAAAAGATGTTTTCACTTGGCGTATTGGCTTTTAAATTGCAGAAACATCGACAAACTTCCTGCCAGGTTCAACACCCCAGTGGCCAGTAACAGAGTAGGTATCATCAGTCACTTGTCATGATACACTTCTAGAAAGTTTTGTATATCCTAACATCATTTCTCTTAAATTCATGATAGGGTTCATCATCTCAACCATGTTTACCATCACCTCCCCTTTCATATGGTAAACTTCCATGTTGTCCGATAGAGCTTCCCCACTCATGGATCACCTCATGATATATACCCCCACATATTATTTCGATCCATGACCATATACACAGGCTCAGGAACCACTTTAGATTGCATGCCTTGAAGATCAACCTCATTCTTCTTCACTCATTTCTTACCAACCCCATTTCTGGGCCACCGCTCGAATGTTGCGATAGATCAATATGGACGAACCATCAGGTTATACATTTTGCCTACTATTCACCCATATTACAGTAGACCATCTACCTCACTTCATTCACCTCACCAACCAAACATGGAGACAAACCAATGGAGCCCCTTCCCTTAGTAAAAACCTCATACCTCCATATAGGTCACCATTCTCATGGGGCATCTGTCTCTATGTTTGTACATCAAAGCCACCCTCATATTCTCTTGGAAACTGTACAAATATTCTTTTTGGGAAAAACTTCATACCCATATTTCGATGTCTTTTTACCCAACTAGAGTTTCTAGTCACCCTTGGTTGGAGCTCACACATCACCCACATTCATTTACCCTTTTCACACTAGTCAGAATGTACTTACACATACCCTGGAAATCCTACCGACTCCAAGGGCATCCATATCATAAAAAGTGTTTTGACTGCTCCCGTTTTCATAATACCTCCGACCTCAGGCAAGTTGACCATACCCATTCATATCTTCAGCATTCATTATCATGCCTTGTCTGGCCCACACTATTACAGTCTGTTTTCACCTTATATTGATTCCCCAAATCAACATTTGGAGTGGTTGACACTTCTTTCCTGATGACTTCGACACGCATATTCTAGGATCGAGGAAGTACCTTGGATACCCCCCCCTTGAGGGATATCCTAAGGTGGCACAATGACAATCACTATTTCCTAATGATGTCATTGTTCCACTCACATTCGACACCAACACAAGTTTTCATTCAAAGGTGGTAGCATACTTAATGACCATTGTAGTTCTTTCATTTAGTTGAAGGCCCGCATATCATTAAGCACCTCATTCAGTAATTCTTACATCATGATACAGGGGAGATATCCAAAATCGAACGCCCATGCATACCTCAGAATCCCATTTAGTAGTGCTTCACCTTTCTTACATATGGTGGGACCAGAATCAGTCTATTTGTTAAAGAAAATTCCCTTAAGGGCGTCAACATTTATCACCATCAACCATCATCATGTCAACCACGAAAATTTTGACTGGATGGAACCATTTCCTGTCTGATTGTAATAATTCATCACTATTCATCATAATGAGCATGGGACATGACTTCCTTGTATAAAAAGTTTTACATTTTAAGTTTTATTCAGAGCATGGTCATCCTTTATACTCAGTCAAGGGATTTCCCTAATCATCTCCAAAATAAGTTATCCTCTCTCTCGAGAAGTTGATAAGATTCTCCATCAGAACATAAGAATGCGATTTATTTCGGCTATATGTTTACTCCTAACCTCATAACTTAGGGGGAAACTATAAACACCAGAAAATCATACACATGTCTACACAATCGAGAAGCCACTAAAAGTCACAAGCAGAATGCACAAACTAAGTATTTTCCAGTTGAAGACATTATGAAGTTCAAAAAATTCAATTTATCCTAAGATCCAAATTTTATGGAGTTTAAAAATTGAATTATGTGTGGTTGTTTCTTTAATAGCCGCACACCACATGGCATATCTTTGAAATTCATGCAGTAGAGAAAATGGCTAACTCCACAAAATCAGGACCACTTCCCACACTTGGAGGCGATTCCCTGACAAGATCTAAGTCAAGGACAATCAAATTCAAGCCACACTGAATATATGTAGCACTCAATGGAATCATCTTGTCCTACTCATAAGTCATTATCATTCATCAACCAAGAGATGGAAGATGGATTCAAAAAATTAGATATAAACATGACATGGGAGAACCAAAACATGAGATAATGTTAAGATTGCCAACTTTCTATTAGAGAAACCCAACATTTCATTGTTGAAACAGTTAGTGTCAGCCTTGTTTTCATGTCACCAGGATCAAATGTTCTTTTACTAAACTTGTCAAGACTATCAAAATCAATTTTTCCATGTCACTAGGTTTACACAGTAAAATTTGATCACTATTTGGTTGGTCTAGGAATGAGTTTTGTCTTTTGAAAATTCACCTATGCTGGTCACTTGTCACATTTCTATGAAGGTTTCATAGTAAAAGCAAGTCAATCATCATCATCATTCCATTCAGTTTCAGGTCTTCCATTACGTCATTAGGGTTTCCAAGGTCCATTGCTACCATGTGTAAATCCAACAGTGAATAGAGCATGAAAAACAACTCTTTGACATTGATTTGTTGAGTTATCACAAATTCATCATGTTTTCAGTTTGAAACTCTATAGAAGAAGAAGTTCCAGTGCTCATGAAAGTGAAAAGGCAACTCAAGTTTCAATCTTAAAGGTGACTCTATTTTCAAAACTGAAAAATCAAATTTTCAAAGGTTTGTGGATCCCATGTCTTTTTAAAAGGAGAAATTAATTTGCCTATATAAACTCAAAAGTCCCAAACTTGTCTTATTTACCTATCATTCACTCTTGTGCATCAAGCTCTCCTTTCCAAAAGCAACAAAAACTTGATTCCATAGGAAAAATTGGAAAAACCCTCAAGACACTGCGCTCAGGAAGACTGCGTTGCGCTTGGAGACTTGGCACTGCGCTCAGGCTAACTATGTCGCGCTTGGGCCAGAGTATCCAAACATCACCCGAAACTCTCCCAAAATAAATTTTTAAGCTTGCTTACCTAATTTCATTGCATCCTAAGTTTAGCTACAAGTAAGTACACTACTTTACTTACCTTTTTTATTTGCAAAATCAATCCATGCCAAAGCTTTCTTCAATTAGGGTTTTTACATGAATTTCTCATGCAAAAATGATAGGGTTGATGATGGCTATTATCACTCTAGGAAACTCTCCTAGGTTGTAGCTTGAAGATACCTGGTAACATATAATCTTCAATATTGTTCTAAGAAATATTGTAATGGATGATGGTTTGGTTCAAGCCAGATAACCACTTCAACTTAGTTTTCACTCCAGACATGCATGAACACCCTTAACCTATAAGGCTTTAGACCACTAATGCTCAATAGTTTTCCGATTAAGTGAATGAATGAAGAATACTAACCACACCAGTAGATGCATACATAACATATGATGGCCAGTTGCAACCAGTGAATAAAACTTGTAAATCTAATCTATCTAAACAGAGATAAGATGACAATTATCTAGCGTTAGATACAAAAGAAACATGGATGACTTGTTCAATAGCAGAACAAATCCACCAATTTAGAGATAAGATGACAGTTATATAGCATTAGAAATATGAGAAAGCATGAATAAACCAATCCAGGTGTAAGTTTACAACAAAAGGGAAATGGACATTGAACATGTTACAACAAAAGAAGCTTGCATTACTAAAAATGAAGATGAGACGTTGCGAGGAACAGAGTATCTACAGTCTCCAGAAGTTGAACCCTGATTACATCTTGCTTTCGGCTATTTATGGTTTTTATTTACAATGATCCTTAACCATTTTAGGACTGGAGATTTCTTAATTGACCACCTACTATCATTAAATGTTTGATTGCGTTCCAAGATGTAATATCCTTTCCATCACGAAAACATTAATCAATTCTGGTACTGTGCTACCCTGTTAGGTAGTTGGCTTGATTATGATAGTGGAGCTCCATGACTATTTAATTCCATTTGCTAGGTCATGCAGTGTCCTTCTTCCTTCAGCCATGCTTTTTGTTAATTCAGTTCAGCAGTCAAACTATCATCAGATTGACAGAGCTGACCACCTTCTCCATCGGGTAACAAATAGGGAGTGGAGTATGGGGTGCATGGGTGGAAAGATGTGCCAAATCGGATAGACAGAGAAGTAACAGAGAGATGGAGGACGATCGGGAGCAGCTGTGAATGAGGGATGCTAGATCGAGGGGACTGCACAGTGGATATCGTGTACAGGGGGCTTGAGGTCATGGTGGGAGTGGAACATGTCTGGGCTGTTGAATCTAGCAGGTGAGTAGATCAGACAGTTATCCGATGGAGGAGGTGCGCAGATGATAATACTAGGGGGTGGTTTGGCTTGGGCAGTTATGCTTTATATCGGGTGCTCATTGGGCGGTAAGTGGTAAATGGTGGAGTCTGCTCAATTCCATTCAACAGATGACATGTCGCAGCAAAAGAGAGAGAAAAACTGCCTTTATCAAGTGGGTACTCTTCTCGCTAGTTTCCCATGTGATATGAGCGATAGCTATTTGATTTGGCGGGGGTGATATGACAGCGAGGAATGATCAGGCAAGTTGCATTGATCAAGTAAGACATGGGTCATTGGATTAGCGAAGGGAAAATAAATGGCGGAGGGACACAGTGGTACAATATGTCCTTGCGAAACATGTGGAGGCACGTATGGGTGGAAAAGTAAGTTTTTCGGGGTTTTTGGGTTAATTTCTTTAGGCTTAAGGCCAAAAAAGGGTCCCGTGGGGATGTGAGGGTTGGGTTATGAAATGAGTGGAATGGAAGGTAAGTGGATGGGTGAGGAAAGTGGGTTGATGGCCCGTGTGGGGCCCTTTTTGGGATAGCAAAGTAGATCATCTCCCTCCTTTAGCCTCCAGTATGGTAGCGCTGCACTTCATAGCTAACACTGGCTCCTTCTGGGAATGAAAGCCTCCCTATGAGGTTTCAAGAACTGTAGGTCACTGCCTTTCTAGTAAAAAACAAGATTAAGACTACTACATAGTGTTCCATTGGGCATGGAGTCTAACTAGTATGAAATAAACTGAAAAACATATTTACAATACCAAGGCTTTAAAGCCTTAAACAAAATAAAGTTTCAAAAACCGCCCATTGACTGGGCTGTCAAAGACACCTTCCCCCTCTAAATTTTGCAAAGTGAAAGTGTTGTTCATTTGAGCTCGAACAATGATGAGTGGTCTTGTCCATAAGGCATCAAATTTACCATGGTTTCCCTTCTTTTCCTTCAATGCATCCCATTTTAGAACCCAATTACCAACCTGAAAATTGTGCATCTTTGCTTTTTTATCGAAGAATTCCTTGATATTTTTTTGATGCACTATTGACTTCTCAATCAATTGATCTGTGATTTGGTGAACTTCAACCAAGTCATTCTTCCTCCTTGCCATGTCATTTCCCCCATCCTTCTCCTCTTGCAAGAATTTGGCCACAAGGAGAGTCAATTGGATTGGAAAAATAGCCTCAGTACCGTATACCACCTTGAACGGAGAGTTGCCTATGGATTTTTTGGTGGTAACTTTGTCGGCCCATAATGAAAATTTAGCTTGGAATCCCAGTTCTGTTTTTTGTCCTCCAATAGCTTTTTGATTATCCTTACCAGGATTTTATTGGATGATTCTGCCAGGCCATTGCCTTGAGGATAATATGAGGTAGAATGCACTAATTTAATGCCCATTGATTCACACAGGTCCATCAATTCCTTTGCTCTGAAACCTGTTGCATTAACAATAACTATCTTGTTCAGGCAGCCAAATTTGGTAAAAATATTCTCAGTTAAGTACTTCATGACAACCTAGCGATCAACCTTCTTAGTAGGTATGGCTTCAATCCGTTTGGTAAAATAGTTAGTGGCTACTAAGATCCACTGATGTTGGCCACTGGAATGTGGATTAATCTCCCCTGTGAAATATAAACCCCACTACTGGAAGGGACCATTGGTGTGTATTGGCTTTAGGGGAAAACATTTCAGCTGTTGTCTTCTTATAAACGTCTAGCATCTGTCACAAGAATTCACAAATGAAAATACATCATAGAATATAGTAGGCCAATAATACCCAACCCTTAGGATCTTGTGTGTTGTGGTTTTCCAATAATGATTCCCTCCACAGATGCTAGAATGAAACTGGTGCATGAATTTGATGAATTGTTCTTTGTCCAGACACCTCAAGAGGATTCCAGATGGATCCTTCCAATAAATCAGGTTCTTATTAATATAGAACTTGGTTGATCAGATCTTGATGGTCCTAGCCTAACTTGAGCTAAGCCTTGGAGGGAATTCTAGCTTCAACAAGAAATGAGATATAATGGAATACCACTCACAAGCAGCCAAATTATTAGCCAATGACTAATGTTTCCCTTGTTATTCTGATGCCTCCTCTGCCTGTTCAACACCTGAATCTACACCTATGCAATTTAGGTCCAGCAAACTACAATTTTCCTTAGCCATTAACTGAGCCAGACATTGGCCTTTGACAAGCTTGGTGGGCTTTAATCCACTTGGCTCTTCTTCCATCAACATCTGGATGTGTTAGGACATCCTTTATTGAAGATGAAGGTACATAGGTAATTACTTTTGAGTGCAGAATGCAAATTCAGAATGCCTTTAAAGACTTTATGAGGGCATACACCTATTTTTCGATGAGGTCATACCTTAATTAATCATCCCTCAAATTTTTGTTGAAGAAGGCCACTGGGTGTTCTATATCTTCATCATTTTTCTGCAATAAGACTGCTGCGAGTGTATCATAAGCAGAAAAAGAGAAAATATAAAACTCCTTGGTGTAGTCTGGGTTGACTAAAGTGGAAGCCTCCATGATAGCTATTTTGATGGCTTCGGAAGATCTTCTTGCAGCCTCTGCCCATTTTATATCTGGCCCCTTCTTTAACATAGAAGTGATGTTCTTCAATAGTTCTAAAAAATTTGGAATAAACCTCCTCACAAAGTTGACCTTACCTAGAAAATATTGAATGTCCTTTTTCGAACTTGGGATGGACAATGTCTATATTACTTGAACCCTTTCTGGATCAATCTTGACTCGTCCAGTAGAAACAATATGTTCTAAAAGTTTTCCTTCTTCTAGAGAAAACTGTGACTTCTTGGGATTTGCTGAGAATCCAAACCTTCTGCACTTCAGAAACACCTTCTTCAAATGCTACAAATGTTCCATGTGACTACTGGAAAAGATTGTTATGTCATCAAGGTAAATAAGGACAAACTTGTTCTTCTCTCCCACAAAGGCTATGTCTATGGCCCTCTGGAAAGTAGCCCCAGCATTTATCAGACCAAAAGGCATCTTGGAGTACATGAAAGTGCCATAAGGAGTAGCGAAGGAAGTCTTCTCTTGATCCTGGGGGTGTACAACAACCTGGTTGTAACCTGAGAAACCGTCTAAGAAAGACATGACTCTAGCCCTTGAAACTTTTTGCAGCAAATGTTCCATCTTGGGTAGGGGGTAGTTGTCCTTCTTAGAGAATTTGATCAGATTCCTGAAGTCAACACACAGCCTGATTTCTCTATTTTTCTTCCTTACTACCACCAAGTTAGCTATCCATTTTGAATACCTTAGGGGGACTATGATCTTGGCAGCCAACAGTTTCTTAATTTCTGTTTCAATCAAAGGTAGTAATAGGGGTCTGATAGGTCTCAGCATCTGCTTAAAAGGGATGGTGTCCTTATCCAGTGGAATCTTATGTTGGATGATGTTTTTTTCATAAGTCTTAAGGTCACTATATTCCCAGGAAAAGACATCAGCAAATTGCTTCATCAGGGTGCAATATTTAGAGCTTTGGGTAGCAGGCAAGTGGGTGAACAGATTTATGTACTTTGGGTTATTAGGCTCCCTATATTATCTCTACGGACTGCAGACTGATTCTCTTTCTGGGAAGGCTTATAGGGAACATCATTAATATCAAACAACTTCTCTAGAGGCACCAGCCCTTTGGGTTTATGATTACTAGGCAGTTGGACAATGTTGTCTTGACCATTTTTATTTCTCAACTAAGATTGATGGCATTCCTCCATGGTTTCATTCTCTTGATCAATTTGCATTTTAGAGAATTCATCAATGACTTGGAGAAACCTATTTACGTCGTCATCATTTTCAAAGACTTTCCAATGCTTGATATTATCATGCAATGATGGTCTGTATTTTACTTGGACTTCATAAGTCAATCTAGGGGATAAAGGAGGAACAAACATACTAGCAGACACAGCAAGGGAATCAACAAGCTGATTCTGAGCCCTAGGGATGTATGAAATACTAAAGCTATTGAATGAATCCTTGAGCTTCCATACCTCATCTATGTATGCTTTTAGCCTAGGACGCCTCTCCTAGAATGTTTGATTCACCTATTGAATAATAAGGTCTGCATATCCAAACACCTTCAGATATTTGATGCCCATTTCTTTAGTAGTGTTCAAGCCTAAGATAAAAGCCTTGTATTCTGTTATATTATTTGTGACTTGAAAAGTTAGCTTGAAAGGTAAATGTAAACATTCTTGTGTGGGCGATACCAGAACTACACTTGCTCCTATAGCTTCCCTAGAGCAAGCTCCATCAAAGAACATCTCCCAAATTTGTGGACCTTCTTCCTTTGTGATCTAACAAACTGGTTTCCTGAGCTACATGGAGGCCAACTGGGATTCTTCTATTTGGAGAATATAGGCTCCAAAATTAGTGTCAACAATGTAGATGGGATGATTAGTGGGATGCTTCTCATCACTGATAATATAAAATAACTGAGATTTCCTATATAATTTCCTACTATCACCTCCAAAAACTGGGATAGTAGAATATGATAGGTTGTTTTTTAACGTTCCACCCAATCTTTTGATCCACCCCCTGGAAAGAAGCATACCAAACTTAGGGGGAACATTTGCTACCACAATATCCATCATCATGCTCTTCATGGGTAGTTGGGAGAAAGTGATGGCTAGATCTTTGATTACCCTAAGCATTTCACCTTCCTAGAATCAAAAGACAATAAGTCATGATAAGGCCTAGTGATGTCAAGGCCCAACTCATCCATGATAGCCTTGGGCAATATATTATGGATGGCACCTCTGTCCAGTAGACAATTGTGGAGGATTTTGTCATGAATAGTCAAGGAGACATAGAATGATGGGGAATTGTCATTAGAAGGTTCAGTCATTGGGCTAAGAATGACTACAGGTTTTTCATCTTATAAATTCACATAGCCATTTGATGCCTGTGTGGCCTTAAGCTACAGGGCCTTAAGGATAGGTCTTTTAAATGCTTCATTCTTCACTAGTTCCACAAGAGGTACAGATATTTTAAGCTTCTCAATTTCTGATTCAAAACTGAAGGGAGAAGGGAACTTGTCAGGACCTCTTACCTCTTGAGCTGGAGCTTTGAGAATGATGGGATTAGTTGCTGGTCATTTTTGCTTGTTGGTATGCTGCATTGTAGGGATAACAACTCTTTAAACAGGGGTTTCCTTGGCACTGCTTGTCTTCGACATCAAATTATATCTTTGCTGATCTTCAGTTTGTAGAATAGCCCCACCATCCCATTCTTGATTGGTCTAGTCCTTAAATGACGACTCTTCACAGGCAGCCAAGGTCTAGAAGGAAGCACTACCTTTTTTCCTCCATACAATGAATCGCTTCATCTTCATCAAACCGTTCCTCTTCCATGGCCACATTCTAAAAAGGGGTCTTCACCCTTTGGTCTTCATTGGCATATTTTCTCCTTTGCATAATCTGCAACTACTCATTGGCTCTTCTATATGAATTGGGATTCCCAGGAACAAAGGTATTAGGACCTCTTCCTTTCCCTGGGTGCTTATCAACCTTTAATTTGGAGATTTCATAGGCTAGTGACTCTATCATCTTGGTCATTTTATCTATCTTGGGTCTGAAGATGAAGAAGGTTCACCCCTTTGTCTCCTCTGATCAGCATGTCCCTTGAGTTTCTCTACAACCAATATTTTGGAATGTACATCTAAGGCTACATCCTGTATTTCAGCCAAAGAAGCACATCTTCTCTCCCTCAATAGTAGGCAGAAGTCAGAATCAAAGGAATTGGCATAGGTGAGCTTAGCAGAGGTAGGGGTGGGTTTCACTTCAGATATTATCTTTCCATACATGCGGTTAAACCTTTTATTAAAATCAGAAAGTGACTCCCCATTTTCCCTTTTCAAGTTCCCAAACTCAATATGATAGTAGAGCAGATCTTTCTTATCCCCCCAATGCTTCAAGAACACATCATATAAGGCCTCAATATTTGTTTTAGATCTAGGGGTCAATTCGCTAAACCATTTTCTCACCTCTCCATCAAGGCTTTGGAAAAATACTCTCATCCACACATCATCATCACTAATATCTAGATTATCAGCATAGTTATAAAAGGACTCAAGATGTTCTTCATCTATAACTCCTTCAATCCCAGTGAACTTAGGCATGTATTTATGATATTCTCTAGTAGACATTGCATTCAAAGGAGTGGGCAGTACTAGAGGTCCATACCTAGCAGCTATGATTCTCTCCATTTTAGTGAGTGCTTGTGGACCTACCATGGTTGTGGTGGATACAAGAGTACTGGCAATTTGAATGATAGAAAGTTGAGGAGTGACTAACAGGACTAAAGAAATATGATGGGTAGGGGGTGAGGTTTCCTTTGGGTTTAAAGCAAGAGGAGAACCTAAAGAATAAGGATCTTTATGAATCTCTAAAAGTTTATCTTCACTGCTAGTGTTAGAGGCTACACTCTCAACATGTATTTGTTCTATTACAAGCCTTTCTTGCAGAGATATAGGGGATTGTTTAGGTTTAATTGATCCTGATGCTCCTTTCTATGATATATTTCTTCCTTTAATGATATTTTCAGGGTAAGGTACTGGGTCAGCTGGTGACTTCTGAGGATTTCTCCGAGTATGCCTCACAAACTGAGCCAGAACTATGATGGGGAGTTGCCAAAATATTCGGCCTCTAGTAGAGTCGCCAGATAGATGATTACAACCAAAAATGTGTCTAGACTTTGTCTATCATCAATGTTGGATCTGTGTCATCTCCAAGGGAAGATGAGCTTCAATCTCCTCTCCCCGGCAATGGCGCCAATTATGTTATCATTCCAGGAAACTCTCCTAGGTTGTAGCTCGGAGATGCCTGGTAACATATAATATTCAATATTGTTCTAAGAACTATTGGAATGGATGATGGTTTGGTTCAAGAAAGATAACCACTTCAACTCTATTTTCACTCCAGACATGCATGAACACCCTCAGCCTACAAGGATTTATACCACTAATGCTCAATAGTTTGCAGATTAAGTGAATTAATGAAGAATACTAACCACACCAGCAGATGCATACATAACATATGTTGGCCAGCTGCAGCCAGTGAATAAAACTTGTAAATCCAATCTATATAAACGGAGAGAAGATGACTGTTATATAGTGTTAGATACAAAATAAATATGGATGATCTATTCAATAGCAGACCCAATCCACCAATGTAAAGATAAGATTACAGTTGTCTAGCATTATACATATGAGAAAGTGTGAATAAACCAATCCAGGTGCAAGTTTAGAACAAAAGGGAAATGGAATTTGAGCATGTAAGAGTAAAAGAAGATTGTATTACTGAAAATGAAGATGAGACGTTGTGAGGAACTGATTATCTACAGTCTCCAAAAGTTGAACCTTGATTACATCTTGCTTTCGGCTATTTATAGTTTTTCTTTACAATGATCCTTAACCGTTTTAGGGTTGGAGATGTCTTAATTGACCACTTACTATCATTAACTATTTGATTGTGTTCTAGGACAGAATATCCTTTCCATCATGAAAACATTAATGAATTCTAGTACTGCGTTGCCCTGTTAGGTAGTTGGCTTGATTATGACAGTGTTGCTCCATGACTATTTAATTTTGTTTTCTAGGTCATCCAGTGTCCTTCCTTCAACCATGCTTTCTCTTAATTCGGTTTAGTGGTTAGACTGGCAGAGCCAACCACCTTCTCCATTGGGTAACAAATAGGGAGTGGAGTATGAGGTGCATGGGTGGATGGATGTGCCAAATTAGATGGACAGAGAAGTAACAGAGAGATGG
Source organism: Pinus taeda (assembly GCA_000404065.3). Lineage (NCBI taxonomy): Eukaryota > Viridiplantae > Streptophyta > Pinopsida > Pinales > Pinaceae > Pinus > Pinus taeda. Next base: position 13,908 of record APFE030957668.1, on the reverse strand, counting down.
AGGATGATCGAGAGCGGTCGTGAATGAGGGCTGTCAGATCGAGGGGACTGCATGGTGGAGATCTTGTATAGGGGGATTGAGGTCATGCTGGGAGTGGAACATGTTCAAGTCGTTGGATTTGGCGGGTGAGCAGATCAGATGGTTATTGGGTGGAGGAGGTCCACGGATGATAATAACAGGGGGTGGTTTGGCTCGGGCAGTTATGGTTTATATCGAGCGCTCATCGGGTGGTAAGTGGTAAATGGTAGAGTCCACCAAATTCCATTTAGTAGGTGACACATCACAGTGGAAAAGAGAGAAAAAACCTCCTTTATTGGGCGGGTTTGCTTCTCACTAGTTGCCCATGCGATATGAGTGATAGTTGTTGTTAGCACCTAAATCTGCCTTAGGCTGAAGGAAGGAAAAATTCAGGGTAACCACAGACCATGATCAGTTTGGTAGCTAGCCCTATAGGAGAGGACTCTCTCCGAGTCATGCTCAGTGAATAAATAAATGATATGGTCTTAGAAGACTTCCAATGAATATTGATTTTAGGCTAGTAAATGAATATGGAAACAAGAAACAAATTTGTATAAATGACCGTGTTTCTCGGATATATGGGACCAACGGACAACAATGAGCAGAGAATTTAACACAAAGTCACAGATTACTTCGTGAGGCAAGACACATGGAAAGTCTAGCAATTAAACTTGAAGTAAATGTGAAATGGAAAGATTGTTTAGGAAGGTGAAAAGGGCATAAACACATGAATCCTTTTGAATAGAAGAAAAACACACAACGTGAAACTTTCCCACAGGCAGAGCAATAAACATGAATTCTACCTTATCTAACTCAGAAAATTTCACTGGAAATGAATATGAATGAACTATGAAACATAACGAAATACATATGAAACATAAAGAGGACACATTTTCTACACTCACAACCACATGAATCTCATGAAACAGAGTTGCTGCCTTTAATTAATCCTCTGTCAAAATATACAATGAAGAGCTGAGTTTCTCTCCCACAGTCTCCCAGAAATTACAATCAACCGACCCTTTGCAAATGGTTTGCATACAATAAATAGACTATGCCATGAGGAAATAGAACAACCAAGAGTTGGGGAGTTTCTCAAATCATTACAAAATGGAGATGGAAAGCCAACCATTAGTTACAGGTGCAGCGTTACAAAAATGACAAATGGCTTGGGTGACTGCTCGCCTTCCTTTGCCACTTGGATAGAAGCCATCCTCTAGTGAAAATACTTTAAATTTTGCCTTAGGTTCTGAAAAAGTGAAATGTAGATGAGTGGGCCCACTTGGAGAAAGTCGCGAATTGAAATGTCGTGAAGCGGAACTGATTTGGCCTTTTTCTCTATATGCACCGCGCCCAAATCTATATACACCGCGCCACTTTGGAGGTTGTTTTGAGGTACCTGAAGGAGTCCAAATTGTGCCCAAGTGTGCATGTTCGAAAGCATGGTCTATGTACTTTCCAAGCCAAGTTGAATTTCTGAATTGGGTGCTCATTTGCCCATCCAAATCTTCATTCTCCCACGACTACTTCCTATGTGGCAAAATAGGGGTAGAGAGGTCATGTTTTGAGTGTTTTTGACCTCTCGAGGACTCAAATCATGCCCAAATTTCTTCTCCATGCTCCCGTAGTCGTGATTTTGCATGTTGAACAAAAATATGCAAACCATTTGCAATTTTGAGCTCCCAATCCTAAGCGCCATGCCAGTGGCGTGGCGCACAGGGAGAAAAAACCTGTGTTGTGACCAAAAATTTGCCATGTGACCAAAATTGTCCCAAATTTCTTGCAATTTGGGTTGGAGGTTCTCTATGAGGTGCTATGCTAGGCCACAAAAGATTTAGCCAAGATTCGAAGCTGATCTTGCTCTTTTTGCCTCTTTTGTCTCTTTGTCGCTCTGCTCAATTTTTCCTTCAAGCTCCTTATCTGAGCCTATGAACTCATGTTCGGTCACCTATAGTGATAGACCATCCGTCTCAGTATGGTCTTGTCCCTTTCAACCTTCTCCAACAGTCTCTCAAGGTGGATGTTGATCCACTTGAGCCAAGACTCACGATCATTGTTAATCTCTTGCTCTAATGGAGTGAGCTCAATCCTCCTATGTTGGGCATCTTGGCGATTCTCACGGATGCTTTGCAGCTCCATGATCTCATGCTAGTCCTCAAGTTATTTGTTCTTGTGCTCGAAATACCTGATAATCCATTTGGCCCTCAACAAATTGAGTGACAAGTCTTGGATCTTCATTTTCTGCTCCTGGATGGTCCTCCTAAGTTTGGCACTCTCCACATCTGCATCATCATCTTGAATGAGGGTGAAGTCTACCTCCTGTTCACCTGATGGCCCCTCGTCATGCATGGGCCTCTTGCCCTTGTCATGTACCTGTGTTGTCGATGTTGGAAGCGAGGCCCCTTCCACCCCGGGTGGAGATAATACTCGCTTTGCTACTGCAAACAAGTGTCTACTGCCTCTCTGATATGTGATGAATACTGGCATAGTAGTGGTCTCATGGTGCTCATACTGATGAGAAGGACCACCTATCTCATGCTCAACCTCTGATAATACCTGTGAAGTGATGAAGAGGTCATGGGAGATGAAGTCCTCCTAAGAAATGCACTACAATCCCAACTGATGATCCACCAGAATCCGGATAAGAGCAAAGTGATAAACATTGTTAAGTTGCTGTTGAGGGGTCTTGTGCTGCATGAAGGTGCTCATCCTCTCTATGTTCCTGCAAATGAAAAATGGGATGTTCATCATCTGTACCCTGGTAAAGTGCATGAGCAACCTGATGTGATAGGCATATAGATGAGAGAACATCCCCTCATAGCTGAAGTACTTCATGATCAATTTCATGAGTGGAGCATATTCATCTTTCAAATATCTAAATGGAAAGACTCTTGTGAGCTACCTCAAGAAACTAGCCTTAATGTAAGGCTCATAATGTTGCCTATCCACCTTTTGTTTCTTGTGCCATTGTTCTCCAACATTTGGTATGCCGGTTGCTAATGAGATAGTTTCGGGTGTCAATGTGAAGGTGACCCCAGCCAAGATAGACTGGCCTCCATGTAGGTGAAGCAAAAAAAGATGGGCCAACTAATGATGAACTCTAACGTTAGCCACCCTTTGACAAAATTCGAAACATGATAGATGCTGGTAACATGACATAGCAAGAGGGCAGGCTTGCAATTCTGTGAGGGTAGTTGGATCATCCCTAACATGTTTGCCACTTTTGTGATGTCTCCTGGGAGCCTGTTCTTCTGAGGATGAATCACTTTGTGTTTCCATATCATACTCTAATGAATGCTCTGATTCCATGACTGTTGTGTGTACCACAGTTGGGCTGCCCTTTGATGATGGTATGAAACCAAGTGTTGTTGTGATATCTGCCACCAAGGGGAACAATGCAGAAAGGGAGTGTTAGGAGGGGAATAATATGATGGGAATAGGGGTTATGGGGGAAATTTTGTCTCAAGGATATGTAGGAGGGTTTGGGGATTTTATAGGGTAGGCTTTTGGGGTTTTATAGTTGACAAATGAGTGGAGAGGACATGAATAGGGTTTGGTAATATTTTAGGGTAGGGAGAATAGAGAAAAAATGGGATAAGGGGAAGGGAAAAATGGAGAGAAAAGGAAAAAATGAGAGGGAGGAAGAGCCTTGGCATCAATACCACAAGTTTGCAACCCTAGAAACCATGGCTTTGATGTTTTCTAGTGGTTGGTTTTATGAATTTTAGTCGCAACTATAACTAGCCATGAACCACCATAACCTTCACAAAAATTTGATGATCAAGCCAAGAGATAGACCCCACCTGGCAATTAGGAGGAATTCCAAAAAATTTGATGCAATTGGGAACAATTTCGGGCCTTTGTGGGTGTGCACCATGCAACAAACCCAATGCGCCACACTCTTTATATGCATCACGCCCTTGTATTTTTAAAATTGATTGGTCGTGCTTTGTGCGCTGCGCCCATCTGTGTGTATGTCGTGCTCTGGAAAACGCCTCCAATCTCACTCCAAACACGCACTTTTCTCTCCCAATGAATTTGCAACGTTTCTCTATGACCTTGATTTGCATAATGACTTGGCTTCTTGTGGAAACTTGTATATAAATACTTTGAAGTCATGGGTTTAATCTTTTCTTCTCCAAAAAACCCACTTTGCTAATGTTTCATTTTGGCTTTTTTCACTGAGTTAGTGCAACACTGAATTTTATTTTTCCTTTGAATGTTTAGCTAGAATGATGAAATTTTTGACACTTTTTGTAGGGGTTGCATGATAAGGCATTTGGCCATGAAAACCATGACTGCACCTGAAGAAATCAACTGGAGAATTTTTTGAAATTTTATCACAAATGACACACTGTTTGACTTTTCTTCAAAACATAGTTTTGAAGAACAGTCGAAGTCTATCAACATGACGACGAAAATCTTTGAATCATAACTTTGTAAGGGCCTCACTCTGGCCTGCATGGCTTTATTGAACATGTTTGAGGACCAAATTGACTAATCCCTAGAGCTAATGATTGAAAATGACTCTCGTCCATTAAAGGAAAAAACCTTGATTGTCATGGACTTCAGTGAATCCTTGACAAAAGACCTGAGCCAGCAGGTGCCAGACATGAGGGGAACTGACTAACAAGACCTTTTCTGTCAGATTATGGCATGCCACTAGTGGAATCTAGCTGAGTGAATGGAGCAGGACTCCTAAAAATGAAATGCAAAAAGAGTTTTGATCTCTGACGGAGGACTGACAAGACTGAATCTAACATTGGCTCCAATGGGGGATAGTAGCTCCTTGGAGGTGCCAAGAATAGCAGATCTTTGGAAGAGCTAGACAGTGCCTTCATCCATTGGGCTATGGAGTCATTATTTTGACAAACAACATAGGACTCTGACTCATTTATGAAACTACAATGACCAAAAAAATTGACTCAAATTTGACATTGAAATGACCTGAAGACTAACTTGACAAACTCAAACTAAACTGAAATAAAATTGTATTTAAAATGACAGTGGAAGCAATGTTAATAACTCAGAAATGGTACTTCTTGAGCAGTCAACCATTGATCGGCCCTCCTGGACAATCTTCCTTGTTCATTTCCTTCAGAAGAAAGGCATTCTGACCCAAATATGCTGCAATCTTGAAGGGACCTTTCCAGAGGTTCTCGAACTTACCGTGCTTACCCTTTTCTTCATTCTTTGCATCCCACTTTAGCACCACATCATCCAACTAAAATTTTTCCACCTTTGCTTTTCTGTCATAAATTTTCTTGATCTTTTCCTGTAATTTGGATGTGTTTTTGAAAACTTCTTCTCTGGTCTACTGTAAGTGGACCATTTGATCCAACCTTCTCTGCATGGGATATTCTTCACTGCCAGCCTCCTGAAGAAGTTTGACTACCGGGGTAGTGAGAGAGGTAGGAAATACTGTATCAACTCCATAAACAAGCTCAAAAGGTGATGTACCAATGGATTTCTTCTGACTGACCTGATCTGCCCAAAGTGCATTGACCAACCTCTTCTACCAGCTCTTCTTGTTTATTTCCAACAGTTTCTTGATGATGTTGACCAATGATTTATTTGAAGACTCTTCCAATCCATTGGCTTGCGGATTGTAGGCAGTTGAGTGACCAAAGATGATGTGATATTTATGACAAAACTCTACCATCCTTTTTGATTTGAAATCTGTTGCATTATCAGTGATTAACTTATTCGGGCAACTAAAGTGAGACAAGATGTTATTTTCAAGGAATGAAATGATTACCGCACCTGTAGCTTTTCTGGTGGGAATTTCCTCGATCCATTTCATGAAATAGTCTGTCCCTGTGAGGATCCATCTATCCTGACCGGAAGAATCGGGATGAATTTCACCAATGAAATCCAACCCCCATTTTTGGAAAGGAGCACTCCCCGCAATAGGCTTAAGTGGTAAAGGCTGTAACTTCTGCCTTCCTTCAAAAATCTGACACTTATGACAACTCTTGACCATCTTATATACATCAACAAACAATGTCGTCCAATAGTATCCTACTCTCAGAATTTTATTTGTTGTTGATTTCCAAAAAAGGTGACCGCCACAGTCTCCTTGGTGGCAGTCCTCCATGACATTCTTTGCTTCTTTTTCCACCAAACAATTTAACATAACGCCACCAGAATCTTTCCAATACATTGCAGAATTTAGAATGTAAAACTTGGCAGCCTTCAATTTGAGTGTTCTCTCTTTGTTTCTAGTCATGTCGGGCAGTGGTGACAAATTTTTAAGCACATATATGATATCTGAATACCACAGAGAAAGGGAAAAATTTCAGATACCTGAATTGACGATCCTTCCTCATTCTCATCAGACATAGCAGCGATTAGATTTATGTCCAAGGCATGCAAGTTAGGGGTGATTTTAGGGGCGAATGTTCACCCTTTGGCGAAATTAAGGGGTTTTAAATTTTTAGTGGGAGAATATTTTGTATCATAGTACATTTTTACAAATCACCTCAAATAGCCCACCTTATTTTAAGGGAGAGGGTAAAAAAGGTAAATTTAGCCCTTGAAATTAGGAGTTACAACCTTCCATTCGCCCCATTTTCAAGAATAGGTTTTATTTAAGTGAATCCATTCGCCCATTTTCAAGAATAGGTTTTATTTAAGTGAA
>APFE030957666.1:39427-56222 GCA_000404065.3 Pinus taeda | reverse complement strand
GCAAGAACAAGAGATAGCTACATTGCTGGTAGCACTGCACAAGCAACTAGTGCAGACAGAAGGGAGGCTGGAAGACACAGAGGTTGCACTGCAGGCAGCTCTGCAGCAGAAAGAGGGAGGCTAGACTTCTCAGCCCTCTCCAGAGGTTATAAACCTTGAGGAGCCTCCAAAGACCACTCCTCCTCCCACAGAAGCAGCAACAACAGCACCATCAACATCAACAGTAGCACCAGCACCGTCTATAGAGCAGGCTCCGAGCCTGGACATGCAGAAATTGTTGAATGAGGTCTAGGCCCTAGAAGCCCAGATGACAGAACTGAATGGAGCCAAGGATGAGTTGGCCAAGCTGAATGAGAAGTATGATAAATCAAAATAGAATGTGGCTGAGAAAGGGAGAGAAATAAAAACTCTCAAGGAAAGGATAAAAGAGCTGGAGAAAGAGCTCACCCTTGACAAGTGGTGGCTGAGATCCGAAGAGTTTTGTGGACCAACATTGGCCAATCAATAACGGACCAATGGCAATACATTGAAACTATTCATGAGAAAATGGAGCTCATAGGCAAAGCACAAAGGGAAGTGCATAGAGCAAGGGCATCTCTAGGCAGTATGCCTGAGATAGCTAGCAGAATGATCAATGTGCTCAATAACCGGACAGGTCCTCAGCTGGTAGCAATTGGGATCTCCAACAGGACGGAGACTATCCAGCTAATTAAGAGGGTCCTCACACTGAAAATCCTGGTACAGACATTGGACAGAAGGAGCCAAGATATGCAAACAGAGGTAAACAGGTTCATGGACAAATTTGTTGCATTACAGGGCAGAGGTCTCCCTAGCTTACTCAACAGTGCAGGAAAACTTCTATCACATGAAGTTTATGCAAAGAGGGTGAACACATTTGCCACTAATCAGATCAGTCAAGGATCAAGCAGCTCACAGGAAACAGGGCCAGCATCTGGGCAAAGTCTCTATGACAGAGTAGAGAATTTGTTTTTTATTATGAATGAGATTAGCCATCTGTTTGAAACGCCTCCAAACTTCTACAAATACACAGAGGCAAATGAGACCATGGATGCAATGTTGAGGCATCAGTTGCCTACGCAGGATTGGTGGGCCTCCATGATACAATTATTATTATAAACAAGAGGCTTCATCTAAATTTTGTCATCAAAATATATAAGTCATCACATTCAGAAAGTATGATGCATATACTATGACCACAAGGTGGAATGAGCCACCTCAGCATGAAGATTCGGCCACCAAAAGCAACAATGACAGCTACAGGTAGCAGGGCCGAGAAAAGCTTCAGCATGACAGAGCATAAAGACACATCATTCACATCATTCATCATTAAAGCAGAAACACTCAACCGACTCACTCTCCTCCAAAGGTCAAGAAGAGGCCTGACAGCATTAAAGACCATTTATCTTACACTCAGAGTAGCAATAACTTTCTTATCTGATATTTTGTAAAGTTGGTGAGCATGGTTAATGTATCAAGTGACTCAGCAGTTAGATATTTTGTAAAACCTATTTGTATATATTCCCCCTCGCACAAACTTGAGGGTGGTTGTTGTTGGTTTTGTTTTTCTCTTATGAAGAAATGAGAACTCGGCTTTTATTTGCATAAGGATGTTATAAATAAAGCTTGGAGTTTACAGGAACTGAGTCTTACTGGTGCATGCTGTGATTGGAACCATTGAATGCTACAGGATTCTAGTGCTATGAATTGATATAATAAGTGTTTCTCTATCTCTGTTAATGTTTCTGTTATTTGTTTTAATGCATAATTCTCACATGTTGCTCTAAATCTAGGAAAGAAAGAAAAAGAATAGCTCAGGATTTGTCCATGGAGACACCCTGATCCCAATCTATCTTCACTATAAATGTTTTTCATAACTTTTAGCTGTTTAAATTGGAATTCTTAATTGCTCCAATAAGCTCTGAATACCTCACAATCACTATTTGGTAATTCATCTATGCTACTGAGTAGAGATTGTCGTTCAAATTCATATCACACTGTCAGTAACTTCACATCCCATCGTTTCACTCACTAAATCGGAAATTATATTAGCAATAGCCATCTAGCCCTGCAGCAAAACTCTCTCCATCACAGGCACCAGAACTATCTCATTTCTCTGACTCCATATGCCCAATGGATTAGCATCTTCTGAACTCTTCATGCCCTTCTTACAACAAAATTTCATCAACCAAAGTCTCAAACAGGAAACTGAAACTTTAAACTAGCCTAAGATACTCACAAAGCATAGCTGAAACTTAAAGAGAGAGCCCTATCTGATTATAGATAGGCTAGTATCTATAATCCAAAGGTTGGTTAGTGGTTACCTCGACCGTATCCCTTAAGGAGCTAAGGGACAACCTGAGCGTTAACACTAGGGAATTATTAAAAAGGACTTAACAAAAATGCTCAATTGGATCCAACAAAAAAGAAAAATAGGAGGATATACCAATGCCACTCACCTAGCACTCATCCCCAAGGAAAACATGCCATCTTCCTTTGCTCGTTTCAGGCCCATATCACTCTGTAACTCCTCCTATAAAATCTTGACAAAATCATTCCTACTCACCTAAAGCCTTTGCTCCCTTCCCTCATTTCCGAAAATCAAGGGGGATTCTTAGCCAAAAGATAGATAACTGATTCCATTTTATTTGTGCAAGAAGCCATCCAATCGAGTCAAACTAGAAACGAGAAAGGGTTTATTCTCAAGCTTAATCTGGCCAATGCATTTGACAGAGTGAGACACTCCTTCCTCTTAGAAGCTTTGAAGAAGATGGGATTTGATGACTGCTTTCTCAACCTGTTAGACCAAAACACCAGCAATAAGAAGGGCAACACTGCTAGCAACAGAAACAACAATGCTTCTCCTAACTGGAAGATCAGGCTAAAAGAGGAAGAATTTGCAGGTTGGCTTAAAAACAACAATAGGAATTATCTCTGTTTCGATGGGGCCTCAAAGTCGAATCCAGGGGTAGCAGGGGCAGGAGGAGCTATTTTTAATGCTAATGGGGATAAAATACTCTCATACGAGTGGGGTCTTGCCGACACTTCCAATAACATAGTAGAAACCCTGGCCCCTTACGAAGGTATTATCCAACTTGGGAAGCTTGGTATAGACACAGTCACGATATTGGGAGACTCGACGATAGTCGTCAGTGCAATGGTCTAGAAAAGGGATCTTCCCAATGCTCTCCTTCAGTAGATTATCAGATGGTGCCAAATCTTAGGACACACCCTAAAAGACGTGCGCTATTATCATGTTTTGCGATCGCTCAATAAAATTGCTGATAGTCAAGACAACAAAGCCTGTGCCAGACCATTGGGCTCCCTTATCTGCAATGGCGTGGAATCATTTCAGCATATTCCATGATGAAGAGACCTCCCGGATTCGATCAACACCTGAGCTCATCCGATATGATAGTTTCGTCAAAGATTGTCCTCATTTCACTTGTGACTAAGATCCGCATAGGGATTTTGCAGTTCTTTGGAATCATCACTTCCTCACCTCTCGTCAGTGGACTGACTGTCCTTCTACCTCCTGGTCATCCCTTCTCTGCGCTTCCGAATCGCTCTCTCGATTCTCCTTATCTCTTTTCAGTTCTCCCCCCATGACCTTCAATCTCGATCTTGAACTCTATCTATGCCCCTTTTCTCACCCCTATCTGCATCCATTTTGTCCTCGGCTCCACATTTTCGATTTCATGCCATGCCTGCTTGACTGTGAGCTCCCTACGGCCCACGCTTCCTGTAACTCAAACGGCCTGCCTCTGTCAAGTCTGAGACCAAATAACTCTCTTGCTGCCCATCACTATGCATAATGGAAAATACACTCTCCCAGATTGCGATGATTGTATGCGGACCCACTGCTGCATTACAATAAGGCTTAACCTGTCATTGCATCCGTCGCAGATCGCAAGCCGAGAGGTCACAAATCACATCCATCGTAGATCACAGATCATAAGCGACAGATCGTAAGCCACATCGTAGATCGCATCCATCGCAGATCGTAGCTATCGCAGAACGCAGCCATCGCAGATCGCAAATCGCAAGCCACATTGCAGATTGCAAGCCACATCGCAGATTGCATCCGTCGTAGATCGCAGCTGTCGCAGATCGTAAGCCACATCGCAGAATGCATATCGCAAGCCTAAACAATCGACAGCGAGGCAAATGAGTCATATAAATATATATTGAAAATGTTTTGCAAAAGTTATTTCTTTTGTTTCAGTTTGTAAGGGTTTATTTCAATTTAAATTTCACTTAAAATCCTAGAAGGTAGGAGCAAGGAGGTTTTTGTAACTGTAACTCCTACTCTCCTCGTGCTCCTTGGCATCATATTATGTACCTTAGGGGAATAGCCTTTTCCACCCTTTTTTGAATTATAATATAGCAACCAATGATGTTATATATATATATATATATATATATATAATAATAATATAATATATATATATATAATATATAATATTATCCTTATTCCCTAAGATGATCTTGTCCTTTATCCCCCAATGGTCGAGCCAAGATTTGGCATCCTTATGCCATCTATGCTTGAGACAGATGTGGAGATTTTGGCTAGAGCTAGAAGAGATTTTGGGAGCCTCTTGGCTTCCATGTCGTAAAACTTCTTCTTATACATCAAATACCTAAACATAGCCATGCTTTCAATGAGGGAAAGGCTAGTTCTTATCAAGGGGATAAGATAAGGAATATTTCCTTTAATCTTAAGGTTGTAGGTTATACATTTCTTTTGAATCCTCTCAATCTTCCTCCAAGACTCTCGGGATATACTACAACCCCAAACCTCACATCTATATAAAATAATATGGGTGACGAGAGTCTCAAAGAGGAACCCTTTTATATTCGAAATCCAAATATCAGTTCATTTGCAATTGTTTTCAAGCTCATAATACGTTTTAAAGCCTCCAATAAAACCAACCTAGATCCATCTTAAGTCTTGATCTACCAAAGATCAAATCTCTTGAGATGCAAACCTCTTTTAGAGTGAAAATAGATTTGATCCCTCTCGACCCTTGGTAGATTTGGAGTTAAGCTGGATCTAGGCTAGTATAAATATAATTATAGATTGTATTAATATTGAGAAATTTAAGAGAATAATCCAACCTCAAATATAAATGATAAACTATTCTTCTCGATAATTGATACATTTGATCAAGTATTATTCTCAATAATTAATGGTTCATTTCAATCATTTTAAAATTCTACTCTTGTTTTCTATATAATTGTCTAAAACAAGCCACATAGGACATTGTGTTGAAAGTCTAGTAATAAATAATTACAATTATTAAATTATTAAGCCCTCACTCCCTATTTCCACAATCTATAATGGACATTTTCACACTTTCTTTCATTTCATGAATTTCAACTAAATTATGTCTCTCAATATTTGAGTACATTTCGTGATTTCTTTATATCTATAAAAACATTATACAATTTATAGAATCAAAAGATGCATTAAATAATATTTAGAATGTTGATCTCTTTTTATTTCAAAGATGTCTCAACTTGCCATATTTGTTTACTTTTAATAGCGTTCTAAAACATTTTTAATATAGTTACATATTTTTTGTGTTAACAAACTCTACAATCTATGTGAACTACTCAAATTCTATGATTCAATATGTCTTGTTCTCTTCATATATAGAGCAATTTATCATCATGTACATATTATCCTCATCTTCTTCTTACTTTCAAAGCATAAGCATTATTTTATGTTTATATTTTTCTTCTCCTTATTTCAAATATTAAGAATAGTAACTTAAATTAACAAAACCTATATTAAACAAATCCTTTCATTAGAAATCACATGAGAGAAATTTTTTTGGCCGACGCGTTTCGAACCAACAAATGTGGTTCATCATCAAGACCAAATGAAGAGGCTGACCATGGAAAAGGCTTAAATAGAGAGCAATGTAGAGACATAATTTCAAGTATTTGAACAATAATGTTTAAACTAGCATTTGCACCAGATGTTGCAAAGGAAACGCCGTAAGGCATAAATTGAAGAACGCAAGTACAACAAAAAAATACCTTCATGAAGAATAAAAATACTTATAATGAATTTATTATTAGATATTCATATATATTGCACTATATATTAGCCCCACTAAAAAATACTTTCATGAAGAATAAAAATACTTATAATGAATTTATTATTAGATATTCATATATATTGCACTATATATTAGCCCCACTAATTTTTTCTCTTTATTAATGTAACCTTTCACCACTATGGTCACTATAATATCAAATACAATATGTGTCTTAACCAAAAACCATTATGAAAGTCAAAATACTTATATGTCCCATATCCCATATAAACCATAATATACTTTCATCACTCTTGGAGAATTGCAAACCCTTCCAAAATGCAACTTCTGACCGCTATTACCATTAAGAAAAAATGGCATTTATTACCTTATAATCCTTAAGGGAATAACTCTATTATTAAGTAAACCATAGTGCAATATGATTTTTAACACAATGAATTCTAAAAATTATGACCCCTAGTACACTCTCATCATAAACACATTGTAACTCCTAAAATGTTACAAGACATAAACTTTAATACCTAACACATTAACTATAACATTAAAACTATAACCTATACGTACTTAAATTGTCTTAACATAGTGAAGGTAGAGAAGAATCAAGTGTGGCTCTTCAAATTCAATCCCACGAGAAGCGGATATAAAAAATGTTGATTATTATGTAGATGATATTTTCACTATTGACATTGACCCCAAAACCATTTTATGGGAGAAACCTATGGTAATGATGTTGATGGGTACTCATTATTCTCCCATTAAATGGTATTCTCCGATTAAATGGTATAATGGTGGCCTACATTTTGTAAATAATTTAAGGTCTTAATGTTTGTACGCTTCTGACTCTTTTGAGGCCATGTTGGATTGAAAGTCTGAGTTCAGGATTTGGGTAATTGCTAAAGATGGTGTCAACTGGACTTGCTGAATGAGAGAGGTGAACAAGAGCATCGACGCCATTGACAGAGTTTGCTTACCCACATCCTTGAGAATGTTGTTTTTGTGCTGTGCATATATCAACTGAGAAATACCGAGGTTTTTGAAGGTGATCTAAAAGGGGTTGAAGTTCTGGGTTATTGAATCGGGTGTACATTGACTTACAGAGTATGAGTGTTTTATGCGATTGAAGGTGGGCTTGTAATTGAAAATGGAGAGGAAAGAGAATGACTTAAAAGACCTAACGTAGCAGGAACTGAGTGGCATTTTAACTGGGGTGGAGAAAGACTCAGAACGCTCTTGATGGTTGCTTTTTGAGGCTTGAGCTTGAGTTTCCATGAGATACTAGAGATGGGTCTAATCACAAAACCGCTTAGATAGCCTAAGATTCCAATCTTTTCACATTTAAACCTAGTCTCAACCATAAAAAAACCACTAGTCTAACCTAAATTACAACACAAAACAGCACCGACCTATCTACGGTTAGGCAACTAATTGGAAAATTGCGTGTACGAGAGCATTGGCATGCTTTGACATGTGCCTTATGTGAACACATTTAGTGCTCAAACAACAGAACCAGCCTAATGTTACAGAAGTATCGATTCGAAACAGAACATGCAAAAACCCATTACACAACATTAATGACAAGTATGGCAGTCACAAAACAAACCCTATGATACAGAGACCTGACATAAAAACCCGTCCCCCTTATGCAGGGGACCATTACAGAATAGTTGAACCAAACAAAAGTGTCTATGTGACATCAGAAACCAAAACTATTTCGTGAAACATGTCATTTTTAAAAAAACTTATGGAAGAAACCATAACGATGAGATAGTAAAACCGGTGGTGGATCTCCACGACCTAGATGGCCCTAACAGAACAAGGATAGTTGAAGAAATCCACCATGCTTGCGAGGAAGATGGCTTTTTCCAGGTACATCATACTTCGATCCCCCTTCTCTTGCGAGTGCTTTTCTTTTAATATCTCTAGATTATCCTCCACACACACCAAAAAGGCCCTATGTTACAAATTAAGCTTGCCATGGATATTCTAGAATATTTCTTATCATTTTTCTATTCTTGAAGTTTTTGAGGCTATTACTTTCAGAGTTGCAGGATTATTTAAACTATATTTTTAATGTCAGTCTGATGTGTTAATAAAATCTAGTGACTGGTTCAAGTTTCATATCTGAGGGTATGTACTATTCTTTTTTATGGCCACATATCTTCTGGTTGATCTAAGTGAGTGCAGATAGTGAACCATGGCGTGCCAGAAGGAACCATGCAAAGCATGATGGAAATTGCCAAAGAATTCTTCGAAATTCCCGTGGAAGACCGAGCATGCCAAATTCAATAGAGGGTAAATAAAAGAAGTCCAAACTCTGGAGGAACGATATTGCAACAACAAGAAGTACTTATCTTACATATGCTTTTATATAAAGAGATCGCAGGCAACTACGCTATGAAGGTGAGAGCTCTGATTTTAAGGCTGTTGGCTGTTGTTTCTGAAGCTCTAGGGCTCAATTCTAGTTACTTGGACAGAATTTTCGGAAAACACACCCAACTCATTGATATAATGTACTATCCTCCATGCTCGAAACCGGATATTACTCTTGGCACACCACGCCATTCAGATGCGCGTGGCATCACTGTTTTAATGCAAGGCGAGGTCGAGGTCAACGGTCTACAAGTACTCAGAAATGGAAAGTGGGTTGCTGTAGAACCCATACCGAACACTTTCGTTGTTAATATGGGAGATCAACTACAGGTATTTAACAAGAGCAAGAGCAGATCCAATACTTTATTTCCTCCTGAAAATTTAACAATGTTATTGTTAATGCTAATGCTAATGCTAATAATTTATCAGGTTGTGAGCAATGGGAATTTGACAATGTTATTATTAATGTTAATAATTTGTGAGGTTGTCAGCAATGGTAGATTGAGAAGTGTGGAACATCGAGCAGTAACGAATGCATTTGCTGCACGTATATCAATTCCTACGTTTTATGGCCCCTCGGAGGATTCCTTCATTGCCCCTACATCGTCCTTGGTTGATGAACAGCATCCGGTTCGGTACAAAGGATATAAGTTTGGAGAATTCATGAGAATTTTCTGGAGCCAGAAATTAAAGAATAAGACAGTGTTGGACCATTTCAAAATCGAATATACAGAGAACAACGGTGAATGAAATTTTTTGTTGAATTTGATTTAAGGGAGCCATTATCAACATTATCACTATCACTCGACCATCCAATAACCCCGTTGCCCTCTGGACGAATAAAAGATGATTACATAGTTTTAACTATTGAACATAATTTTATTTTCAATTCCAATCTTCGCACATTTAAACCTACTCTCAACCATAAAAAAACCACTGGTCTAGCCTAAATTACAACACAAAACATCACCGACCTATCTACCGTTAGGAAACTAATTGGCCAATTGTGTGTACGAGAGCACTGACATGCTTTGACATGTGCCTTATGTGAACATATTTAGTGCTCAAATAGCGAAACGAGCGCAATGTTACAGAAGTATCGATTCAAAACGGAACATGCAGAAACCCATTACACAACATTAATGACAAGTATGGAAGTCACAGAACAAACACTATGATACACATACCTGACATAAAAACCCAACCCCCTTATGCGGGGGACCATTACAGAATAGTTGAACCAAAAAAGTGTCTATGTGACATCAGAAACCAAAACTATTTCGTGAAACATGTCATTTTTAAAAACACTTACGGAAGAAACCATAACGATGAGATAATTTATCAGGTTGTGAGCAATGGGAATTTGACAATGTTATTATTAATGCTAATAATTTGTCAGGTTGTGAGCAATGGTAGATTCAGAAGTGTGGAACATCGAGCAGTAACGAATTCATCTGCTACACATATATCAATTCCTACGTTTTATGGCCCCTCGTAGGATGCCTTCATTGCCCCTGCAGCGTCCTTGGTTGATGAACAACATCCGGTTCGGTACAAAGGATATAAGTTTGGAGAATTCATGAGAATTTTCTGGAGACAGGAATTAAAGAATAAGACAATGTTGGACCATTTCAAAATCGAATATACAGAGAACAACGGTGAATGAAATTTGTTGTTGAATTTGATTTAAGGGAGCCATTATCAACATTATCACTATCACTGGACCATCCAATAACCCCGTTTCCATCTGGATGAATAAAATATGATTACATAGTTTTAACTATTGAACATATTTTATTTTCAATTCCAATCTTTGCACATTTAAACCTACTCTCAACCATCAAAAAACCACTGGTCTAGCCTAAATTAGAACAGAAAACAACACCGACCTATCTACCGCTAGGCAACTAATTGGCCAATTGTGTATACGAGAGCATTGACATGCTTTGACATGTGCCTTATGTGAAGGGATTTAGTGCTCAAACAATAGAACCAACCCAATGTTACAAAAGTATCAATTCGAAACAGAACATGCAGAAACCCATTACACAACATTAATGACAAGTATGGCAGTCGTAGAACAAACCCTACGATACAGACACCTGACATAAAAACCCAACCCCCTTATGCAGGGGACCATTACAGAATAGTTGAACCAAAAAAAAGTGTCTATGTGACATCAAAAACCAAAACTATTTCGTGAAACATGTCATTTTTAAAAACACTTGCGGAAGAAACCATAACAATGAGATAGTAAAACCGTATAGTGCATATTCAGATTGCAATTACAGAGATCAACAGAGAGCTCATCGAGAGAAATAGAGATCCAGATAAAAAAGTAGACAAGTTTACAGAATACATCAAATACCAAGCCCAAGGACAGTTACCAGCATATAGCTCTACCATCAACAGGATTATTACATGGTCTTTGAAGAAATCCAAAGAAGCAAATAAAAAAAAATAAAATCCACCGAAACCCCTCAAAAACCCTAACAAAACCACTAATATAGCCTAAAATTCCAAACTTTGTACATTATGGGGATGGCCCAGACCTTGTAAGGATTCTCATTTTCCACTCTGACTTGTCTTCCAAAGCCTGCAACTCTTGTGAAATCTTCACTACTTGGGCTAACTTGTGCACCGCTACAGCCATGCGTAGCACATTCAGAAAATTGACAACGATGCCAATTGGCTCTTGCCGTGAATTTGAACGAAATAATCAGAATTTATAATTCTTCTTTTAAATTATTTTTCTATTTATTAAATGCAATTCATCCTCTCTTTTGATTCTGAAAATTAAAAGAAAGGGAGTAAAAAATAGTAGTAAAACTGTATACTGTATATTGAAAAATTTAACATGGGGATGTCTTTTCAATTCATTTGCAGAGATCTACACGCACGCACTTAAATGTTCACTCTTCTTTTGCCCATCATCTGATATCCTATTTCTGGTGTGCGAATCGAAGCTTAGTTTTTCACAGTAATAGTAGGTGCCACTGCCAATTTTACAGCACTCGAGAAAGAAATATGCCGTGTACAATGGAAGATGCCCTAACCCAGGATGTGGATGCTGTCAAAAAGATGCTGTCCAATGGAATAAATCATCTTCAAGTTCAAGATAAATATATCCTGCCTCCTAGTGAATGCCCCCGCCTGTCTGAGGTGTCTTACTCTGAGAGCATTCCGGTGGTGGATCTCCAGGACCTGGATGGCCCCAACAGAACAAGGGTAGTTGAAGAAATCTGCCATGCGTGCGTGGAAGATGGATTTTTCCAGGTACATCATACTTTAGTCCCCCTTCTCTTGCCAGTGCTTTTATTTTAATATCTCTGGATTATCCTCTATGCACACCAAAAAGGCCCTATGTTACAAATTAAGCTTGCCATGATATTCTAGAACATTTCTTATCAGTTTTCTATTCCTGAAGTTTTTGAGGCTATTACTTTCAGAATCGTAGGATTATTTAATCTATATTTTTAATGTTAGTCTGATGTGTTAATAAGATCTACCGACTGGTTCAAGTTTCATATATGAGGGTATGTACTATTCTTTTTTATGGCCACATATCTTTTGGTTGATCTAAGTGAGTGCAGATAGTGAAACATGGCCCACCCGAAGGAACCATGAAAAGCATGATGGAAATTGCCAAATAATTCTTCGAAATGCCCGTGGAAGACCGAGGATGCCAGATTCAATAGAGGGTAACTAAAAGAAGTCCAAACTCTAGAGGAACGATATTGCAGCAACAAAAAGTACTTATCTTGGATATACTTTTATACAGAGAGATCACAGGCAACTACGCTATGAAGGTGATAACGCTGATTTTAAGGCTGCTGGCTGCCGTTTTTGAAGCTCTAGGGCTCGATTCCAGTTACTTGGATAGAATCTTTGGAAAACACACCCAACTCATGGATATAATGTACTATCCTCCATGCCTGAAACCAGATATTACTATTGGCACACCACGCCATTCAGATGCACATGGCATCATTGTTTTAATGCAAGGCGAGGTCAGTGGTTTGCAAGTACTATTAATGCAAGGCGAGGTCAGTGGTCTGCAAGTACTCAGAAATGGAAAGTGGGTTGCTATAGAACCCATACCCAATGCTTTCGTTGTTAATATGGGAGATCAATTGTAGGTATTTAACAAGAGCAAGTGCAGATCCAATACTTTATTTCCTCCTGAAATTTGACAATGTTATTGTTAATGCTAATGCTAATAATTTATCAAGTTGTGAGCAATGGGAATTTGGCAATGTTATTATTAATGCTAATAATTTGTCAGGTTGTGAGCAATGGTAGATTTAGAAGTGTGGAACATCGAGCAATAACGAATGCATCTGCTACACTTATATCAATTCCAACGTTTTATGGCCCCTCGGAGGATGCCTTCATTTCCCCTGCAGCATCCCTGATTGATGAATAGCATCCAGCTTGGTACAAAGGATATAAGTTTGGAGAATTCATGAGAATTTTCTGGAGCCAGGAATTAAAGAATAAGACAATGTTGGACCATTTCAAAATCGAATATGCAGAGAACAACGGTGAATGAAATTTGTTGTTGAATTTGATTTAAGGGAGCATTATCAACATTATCACTATCACTGGACCATCCAATAACCCCGTTGCCCTCTGGATGAATAAAAGATGATTACATAGTTTTAACTATTGAACATAATTTTATTTTCAATTCCAATCTTTGCACATTTAAACTTACTCTCAACTATCAAAAAACCACTGGTCTAGCCTAAATTAGAACACAAACAGCACCGACCTATCTACCATTAGGTAACTAATTGGCCAATTGCTTGTACGAGAGCATTGACATGTGCCGAGTCAGTTTACGATTAAGTAGGAGGAGTCGGTGGTGATCTAACGCCCAATATTGTTTTAATCGTCTAACATTTCATCGAACGTTGCAAAACTGTACACGGTGGTAGTTAGGTGAGTTGGTTTCAAAGGGAAACGACGTAACTAGCATAGATCCATAAAATTTTGTCATATAAATATAAGATTGACCCATATCTATTTCTCAAAACAATTTAAAAACAAAAGAAATTAATTATGGTTTTTATTCAAAATATGTTTGTAAAGTAAATATAAAGACAATATTCTATATTTAAGTTTGTCATATGAATATGAGATTGACCCATGCCTATTTCTCTAAATAATCTAAAAACAAGAGAAATTAATTATGTTTTTAATTCAAAATATGTAAAATAAATGTAAAGACGAGAAATTAATTAGGATTTTTATTCAAAATATCTTAAGTAATAATTAAAATATATAGTTATAACATTTAAATTTTCTAATAGATAGATAGAATAAATACCAAATTTGATTAGAGAAATAGAAGTAATGCACTGTTGGCTGCCATGGCTTAAGTCCAAACTTTTCACCAAATAAATAAAATCATACCAGTTTGAGTTAAAAAATATTAAATTTAATAAATTAAATATAACTATAATTATATATTTTCAATAAAAGTACACCATCATACATGATCTTTTTAGAAATTGTGAAAATCTTTCTCTCAATTATGAATAGATAGCTATTCCCATATGTACTGCAAACCCTACAATTCTCTATTCTGTCTCTCAATTGTGAATAGATAACTATTCCAATATGTACTACAAATCCTACAATTCTCGGTTGTTTGACGATCAAACCTACCACTCTACGGTTAACACCTTACTGTTTTCAATATTAAATCCAATAAATTAACCATAACTATAGTTATATATTTTCAATAAAAATACACAATCATACACATGATCTCTCTCTATAAATTGTGAATAGATAACTATTCCAGTATGTAGTACGAACCCTACAATTCTCCGTTGTTTGACAACCAAACCTACCAATAAGGAAAATGTATAAGCAAAATGGATTATGCAGAGAATATGAGAAAAAACGAGAAATTCTTGAACCCACAAATTTTGAACTTACGGATCGCCATAGTTTCGAATGCTGCCTAGGGTTCTATTGCCGGGAGTAGAAAGTCACAGAGAAATTGCACAGATTCAAACTTGCATGTTCAGAATATGCAATCCACTGGGAGCTTTCGTAACGGTCCATCCAGGAGTTTGCAGGCACGCTGGACCACGGCACAGAAATCAAAATTAAAGAGACGGATCTCTAATGGAAACATAGGTAAAATAAAAATACAAAGTATTGAAAGAATGGGAGCCATCCATACCTGTGACGCCTTCAACATGACATTCTAAGATTAAAAAACAGAGGGCTGTGAATAGTAAAAACGAAGGTTCCACCAGTGCAAAACTCCGTTGAAAACACTATATATTTTGTGTTTTTTTCTCAGAAGAAATAATCTGATTCTCTGCAATCAGCTCCCGCTGCTTCAAGTTCCCATTCTTTCAGCGGTAATACTTGAGTATTCCAATGATCTTTCTGATCCCAATTACCCCTAAGATCACAATGTGCTCTCAATTGGTAAAAATAAAAATTACAACCAGCAAAAAAAATCCATGGAGATTCAGAGAAGGCAAAGAATAACATGATCCAACAAAAGGGAATATCAGTTTCTGAATTCAGAATGAGCATACCTTGTTGAACAGAACAGAAGCTCCAAAGCCACAAAAGAGGACATACTGCCACTGCGCTGGACTGAAGGGAGGACATACTGCTGTTCTGACCACATGCTTGTTTGACAACCAAACCTACCAATAAGGAAAATGTATAAGCAAAATGGATTATGCAGAGAATATGAGAAAAAACGAGAAATTCTTTAACCCGCAAATTTTGAACTTACGGATCACCGCAGTTTCGAACGCTGCCTAGGGTTCTATTGCCGGGAGTCAGAAGTCACAGAGAAATTGCACGGATTCAAACTTGCATGTTCAGAATATGCAATCCACTGGGAGCTTGCGTAACGGTCCGTCCAGGAGTTTGAAGGCACGCTAGACCACGACACAGAAATCAAAATTAAAGAGAGGGATCTCTAATGGAAACATAGGTAAAATAAAAATACAAAGTACTAAAAGAATGGGAGCCATCCATACCTGTGACGCCTTCAACATGACATTCTAAGATTAAAAAAAAGAGGGCTGTGAATAGTAAAAACGAAGGTTCCACCAGTGCAAAACTCCGTTGAATATATTTTGTGTTTTTCTCTCAGAAGAAATAATTCGATTCTCTGCAATCAGCTCCCGCTGCTTCAAGTTCCCATTCTTTCAGCGGTAATACTTGAGTATTCCAATGATCTTTCTGATCCAAATTACCCCTAAGATCACAATGTGCTCTCAATTGGTAAAAATAAAAATTACAACCAGCAAAACAAATCCATGGAGATTCAGAGAAGGCAAAGAATAACATGATCCAACAAAAGGGAATATCAGTTTCTGAATTCAGAATGAGCATACCTTGTTGAACAAAACAGAAGCTCCAAAGCCACAAAAGAGGACATACTGCCACTGCGCTGGACTGAAATAGATAGAATAAAAACCAATCTTGAATCACTGCAATAATTTAACTTTCATCACGCTAATGCTTACAGACCATAGCTCGACGGAAAACCCTCCCAACAATGGATGCCTTTCCAACAAAAACCAATCTTGAATCACTGCAATATTCGAGTGTTTGCTTGGAAGGTTAAACTAGAGCTGATTATTAATGCAATTTGATCCAGGGTGCTTCATACAACCATGGATATCACAGAGCCTTACCAGAGTCATCCATCGCCAATTCTTCAACACCATTAATGGATTGATCTTCTGAGACATCATTAACGGATTGGTCTTCTGCCTCATTTTGCTGCTTCGGCACGTTAGGAGGCCGCATTTTAGAATCGCAAAATGGATCCTTAGTGCTTCAACTCAAAATCCTCAAAATCATAATTTCCACTATGAAACCTTCGACAATTTTAAAGAATTTTCAACCATAAACCTGCATAAATCAAGATTGCAGCGTTCAGAAGCGAACGGACTTGCAGCTAATTTACCCACAGAAATACTGAAAAAATAAAACCCTTCAATTCCACAACCCTAAGTCATAGTTTAATGTAATATAACGAATCCCTGAGCCTTTAGCCAAAACGGCCATAACGCTCCACCTTCAGATTGCTCAAACGGCCATAACGCTCCACCTTCAGATTGCTGTAGTTGCCGAAGATGAGAGAGAAGCAATGGTTCCTTGAGTATGCCAAGCGCTGGGTAGTTTGAAAAGTTATTAGTAATGAAAACCAGATATTTGATCCAACGGTGGCAATTATTCGAATAGTCTAACATCAAATCAGACGGACGATAACGATGACAGCAAAGACCACAGGAAAGTTTATCTCAGAGGGAACGCCTTACGGCGTAATTATAATATTAATTTATTAA
>APFE030957666.1:0-11392 GCA_000404065.3 Pinus taeda | reverse complement strand
TGTTTGTCACTAGAGAGTCTTAGACTCCTAGGGAGGTTAGATTTGTCCGCAAATATAACTCGTTCCTCATGACAAATGGCAAGATTTTAGATTAAAGACTCCATGTTAGATTTGGGATTTGATGTTAATATTTTACCCAAGAAGACTTGGGAGGCATTGCGAAAACCTATGTTAGAATTTTCATTGATTCAAATTTTGTATGGCCAATCAATATTGTATTCTCCTAATCAGAAATCTCGAGGATGTTGAAGTTGACATTGCAGGAGTAAAAACATATGCAGATTTCAAAGTTATAGATATCATGGGGGATAAAGACCCATCTCCAGCTTCGTTGGGAATAGATTGGGCATTTGAGACTACATTGTTATTGATCTTAAGCGAGAGACAATGACTTTTGAAGTACGAAGTTCGAGTTATACAACCATTAGATCCTTATTAAGGTTTGAGGTTTACAAAACCTACAGACTACAAAGAAGAACCTAACCTTTTGGATTAGTTATATCAGTGAACTACGGGAAAGAGAGAAGAC
The DNA here is from genome assembly GCA_000404065.3 of Pinus taeda. Lineage (NCBI taxonomy): Eukaryota > Viridiplantae > Streptophyta > Pinopsida > Pinales > Pinaceae > Pinus > Pinus taeda. The sequence continues at coordinate 10,863 of APFE030957666.1, read as the reverse complement.
TATATAAATCCTACAACATATGGTTCTAATAGTTAGAGAAACATTCAAAGCACAAAAATATAAACACCCCCTCCCATAGCTACCCACTTTCACCAGCCAACCAAGGTAAACATGAGAGGAAGAGCTACTATGACATCAATCAACCTCCTAGGTACAATTAAGGAAGTGGAATCGACAAACCAAAACCTTACTGACTTCCCACAGGTGTTATAGGGCCCCTAGGAGCTAGCTAACCACTCTAGGTGTCCAAACCTGAGTTAACTTTAATTTTCAGTGAACTAGACCCCCAGTCACTCCCATGAAAAGGCCTCCATGAAACTGAAACCCTCTAGTCACTCCCACAAGCCTGCTTCCTAGTGATTGTAGTCTTTTTCACTGAGTTCTATGTCATTGGTCATGAGGTCTAAGCCACTTTTTCAGGGATGGGATTCAGGCCTCTACCCAGGGCTTAATGGAACTTTCTAAATCAATAAATGACGCACTGAAAAAACCTCTAACATAAAAATATTAAAGGACTTGGCCTAACTCGGTCTAAACATGATAGCCTATTCGTCAAACACATCATGAACATGTAATCTATAGGTCATAATTACATATATGAACATAGGTGTATTATACTTATCTAAGAATTGTTAAGAAGTTCTAATTCCCTCTCATAATCACTGTCATAACATTTACTAGTCCATGCATTCATCAAACATGTCGAGAGACAAACAATATACATCATATAACCATCTAATAACCATCATATAAACCAACAAATAACCAACATATAAACCATGGAAACTCATCCATAATATCACCACCATAATCAATACATATGCTCATAGACCAAAATAGAAAATACCTCTTATCATCATATGAAAATACCGACCAAGTCAGGGACTTCCACGTACCACCCGACCATAGATTAGGTTGAAGCAAATCTTTCTTTCAACCAATCACCCTTGTGCCATATTCCAAGCAGGAATGTGGGGTTTCATGCAATAAAACAAGCAAAACCAAACCAAGTGTAGTGCCCACTCTAGTTTCCTAACCCTAATATGACATTATCTTACATACTTTAGTCTATGAGGAACTCAGGTTGAGGATCCAGAAACGTGTGTCTATTATTAGTGAATGTGATGGTTATGTATGTTCTCTATTAATATTATGATTACGATATAATTAATGGTTATGTGTACTCTCTATTGATATCATGATGGTGATAGTAGTAAAGTATAGACATGTTTCTATTGATGTTATAATGATGATGCTAGGCATGATGGAGGTATCCCCTATGTTAGCTACTTACATTAGTTCTGGTTCACAATGAACAATGATGTGAATGACCAGGTGATGGTAATAATGTTATTATGATAATGACTAACATTGAGAAACTTGGTTACTGATTATTATTGAGTATGGCAGGAAACCACCAGAGGCACTCGCACATGACGAGTTTAGGACACCTGGTTTGATGAAAATTTATATTATTTTATCTTTGAAATTCTAATCGATTTTGAAACCTGCTATATATGTTTATCTATATTCTGATGATAGGTTAATCGTTGCAGGCATAGATTAGTTTCTTGGCCGAATGACTCACATATGAGTGATGGGGTTGTACAAGTGGATGGAACTACATGGGAGGGGTGAGACAGTGTCCCTGATCTCACCCACTAGCACTCCCGCCGTGACTTGGGCTTGAAGGGTTGCAACACCTTTGCCTAGAAGATCACGATGCCATGAGGGTAGGTCCCCAAGTTGGGTCGCTCATGAGGATTTTATTGGGGGGCGCGCATCAAAGCGGATTTCTTAATCCCCGACACCATTAGTCTCACTATAGCAGGCAACATAAGAGATGATAGCAGTCTATGACGTTGCACCTATACTTTCCCCTCGTAGTCACTGAATGCTTGAAGGGAAAGTGGCGTGGCACCCTTGGAACTTCAAGGGAATTTCTTGAAGGGCATGACTAACTTGGAACCCTTGGCATCACAAATAAAATGTCAGGCGTGGCACCCTTGGAACTTCAAGGGAATTTCTTGAAGGGCACGACCAACTTTGCACCTTTGGCATCACAAATAAATTGTTAGGCATGGCACCCTTGGAGCTTCAAGGGAAGTTCTTGAAGGGAACGACCCAAACTTGGCACCTTGGAATCATTAAAAAATAAATAAATTAATAAATATAATCAAGAAATGAAAATTAGGTAAATTTACATCAAGGGTAAATGATGTTAGAAACCGAGGTAATTAAATCAAAAATAAAACTTGGGTTAAGAGGATCATAGGAAGAAATAAAATATTTTATCTTAAAAACTCTACCTTGCCCATGTTGGAAAATATTAGGTAGATTATGTAGTTTAATTAGGTAAAATGGGAAAGAGGGACATAATTGTAAGGATAAAGATTAATCTTAAACTAATTAAGCCTAATTAAGAGAAGAGGAAGGCGAATTAAAATAACAATAATAAATTAAATTTAGAGAAATGTAGAGAACCTCCATGTGGCAACAACCAACATAAGAATATCCATCTAAGAGATAAGTTGAGTTAAATTAGGGGGGTAGATAGGGGATCAAATCTTAGCGCATTAATTGACTTTAGTAATGAACCCAAATTAAGGAATAAAAAGGGGGATAAAGAGGCAACTAGGAGAAGAAATAGGAATCTTGTTGAGGTGAGGAAAATATTAGTTTTAAATTAAAATTTAAGTAAATAATTTTGGGAGACCCTTGATGAGAGAGTGACACTTGGGTGGGTGAATAATCAAGCTATTGAATTAAAAAAAAAAAAAAAAATTATGCATGACATGCCAAGTGTCACCTATGAGGACTCTTATAAAAGAAAGGAAAAGCCATGAGAGAAGGGGACTTTTTGGGAACCCTATTGTTGGATGGATGAGATGATGTCAAAGCAGTGATTACGATCCTATAGTGAGTTTGGTGAGGTAGAGGATTTTAGAGAGGGGACTCTTGAGCCAAGGAGTGCTTTCCTCTACTAGCTATTTCAATTCTCCATTGTACAACCCCATTGCAGCTCGGGGGTCCGCAGGGAAGAAGAGTACCCAAGGAGTAGGCTGGGAGGTTAACCGGTGGGTCATCGCATTCGAATCAAGTACATCGCCATTCATTCGTGGAGGTGACCGAAAACAAGGGAATACTAGCAACATCAAAGCAAACGAAGTCTCGTCTTCTGGTGAACAGTACATATGTGTTGCAATACTATTTTGGTCTTAGTTAAATGTATGTAAATGTTATGATATGTTTCTTGAAATGAATTCCCAATGTGTTTCTCTTCTAGTTGTATTTTGCTGTGATAAAATAGATAAATAAATAAAATAATGTATATAGTCTGGATGTGGTCCTTACACTTGAGTATACAACTGGTCCTTACACTTGGTATCAGAGCTAGATTGAACCCTTGAGGCCTATGGACCCATGCATGCATGACTAGTTTTGTTGGCTATATGTGGGTATTTCTCTAAAATCAAATTACTCTAGTTTCAAAAAAAAAAAATTGAAGATACATTAAACTTAGAGTAAAGTTGTTGAAACAATTTTTGAGAGTGATTTCCTTGAATTTTTGCATTAAAAAAAAACAAAGCCATCTCCAAAACAATTTGGCATTGGTGTTTTTTTCAATCCCATAAGAATGGATTAACAAAAAATCAGAACTTTCAAGGGGACCAGAATGAAAAAACACCATGTGGATAAAAAAGAAAAAAAATAAAAATAAAATAAAAATAAAAAAAAATTGCAGATCTAGGTAGTTAAAGAATTTTTGTATCATTTTCTCTATATATTCGTGTGGCTATTTTGTGAGACCATTGCAGGCTTAGACAAGATACGTGGGGGGTTTTAAAAACGTTTCGTTTGCAGGTATTCCCATGAGAGATTTTAGGAAGTCAAACAGAAGAAAGTGCTCCACCCCTCATAGCCTTCACGGCCAGGGTTTGAGTTACAAAAAAAAAAAAAAAATTAAGTTTTGAAGTCGTCTTGCTTATGCCAAGAGGGATTTTCTCCATTTCAAAATCCAGATTGTTTGCAACGAAGAATAATCACATTTTTCAGAAAAATTCTTTTAAATTTTTATTGAGAATTTGGCTCTAACGTTACTTGCAGGCCGCACTAAAATTTTAAGGAAAATCTGTGGGCTGAAGGGCCTCCCTTTCTGTGAAGAGTTCTTGTGATAATTTCTCCATTAAAATTGAGTTTCAAATTTGCAAAACTTATCACATTATGAAGACAAGGTTTTACCAAGAGGTTCTCAGAAAATTTGAGAGGGTTCCAAATAAATTTCTGAACCTTGAAAATTCTTTTCTTTGGGAAGGTTGCGTCCTTTTCTGATTTGAAGCAAAAGGGTTTCTTTCAAAACTTCTAAATCTTTTGGCAGGATTTTCATTTTTTTGGGTTCTAGGAAGAAATTTGTGGCTCAAGAAAATTTATTTGATAAATTTGTGAAGTAGCCGCTAACAAACTTGCCTCATTTTGCTACACCACAAGGTGTTTGAAACCAGTTTTCATGGTTATGAATTTTTGTCTTTCTAACCTTTCCTCTTGTAGAGAAAATATCTGATTTATTAGAGCTTGGTTTGATATTTTTTTTGTTGTGAAGAAATTGAGTGCGGGTGTGATTTCAGGGCTGAGAGAGGTATTTGGAAGGATTTATTTCTATTTAACTAAATTTTACATCACTTTGCAGAGGATCAACGCCATTCTTTTTTTTCCACATCAAATTGTTGAAAAAATTATTAAAATTCTTATTAAATTAATGGATTAATTAATTAATGTTAATAGAAATTAAAATTAACATAATTTTGATCTAATTCAATTTTATTAATATAAATATAAGTACTTATTAAAAGAAGGAAAAATTAAACCTTATATTAGGGTTCTTTAGTTTATTTATTCCCAGGCGCTCAGCTCTTTCTCTCAAATGATCTTTCATTCATCCCTATCTTTCTGATTTGTCCTGATGATGGACCCCCTTTGGGGTTTGAAACGTCGGCAGAATGAAGTTGAAACTGTGGACAATCCGGAACGTGAAGCTACAGAAAAATTCCACAAAGGCTTGAAATCAAACATACCATTTTTCTCTTTAGCCTAGGGCCAAGAGTGCTTCTTTACAATGTCTGGTCATTTTCATAATCTGTGAGGGCTATCGGCTTTGAGACTTGATAAAAATTCCCCCAAGAATTCTTAGACACATGCTATGTAGAGAGAAGAAGAAAACCAGATATGGGATGTGATCTCTTAAATTTCAATGCAAAATGTATAAAAATGCCTGTTGTTTTGGAAGATAAAAAAACAATTAATAATAATAATAATAAATTTTCCTCTGTCTTCAAATAGCACAGAGAGAAAAAGGTTGGACAAACACTTGTTCTCAAAATACCATATTCCAAATTAAATCAGAACAAAGTAAAGATGGGATCAGGGATATGGGCTATTATAAATTTGTTCTAACGTCTTTAGTGGGTAGTTACATAGATGCTCAAATCTTCAAAATGCAGCCAACACCCAGTTTCAAATCCTCCATGGCTCTGCAAGGAAGCATACAACCTGTAAATAGAGATAGAAACCTAGGAAAAACAGTGTGGGCTCTTGGCATTTCATTTCAAACCAAATTAAGAAAAAAAAAAAAACAAAAACAGAAAAGAAAAGAAAGAAAGAAAAAAGCCAGTCTTGATCAGGTTGTTTTCTCATTGGTCGAGTTGAAGACTTGGACTATCTCTCTAATCCGTATGCAGGTCCCTCTCATCTGCAAATTCTCCCTCTTCTTCCCTTACCAGAGGTCTGGATATCGAATCTTTAGTTTATGTGTGATTTCCTTCCTCAGAGGCCTGGGGTCGAATCTCCAATCTCATCCCACCTCATTTGCATAACCATGGCGCAATAGAAACGTCTGGGAAAATTAGTAGCCTTAGAGATTCAAACGTGAAAATATAACAATTGGAATTCCAGAAATATGACACAACAACCCAATCCCCAAATTCAACCCCATGAACAAATCTTCAGACTGGAGATTACATTACTCAAGCTTCAGATATTTGGCATAACTTCCGATGGTAGAAGAGTGTCATGAGGATAGAATGGGCCTCAATTCACGTGAAATGGCTGGGAAACATAGGAATCCACTAGCAGATTTGGTTGAACAGTTGGCTTCAGTTGAAGTGAAGTGCATTTCTACTTCAAAGCCCTCTTGTTTACATGAGTATCCATCCAAATACACGCAGATCTGTTTGAGATTAGAGCCAGCTACACTCAGCTTTCACGCTGGTAGTTTTCTAGAACACATGCAGGGACTGATATGCTCATGTTTTTTTTGGACTGTGAGTTCATGGGATAGTATTGATTTAATGGCAGTTCACAGCATTAATTACATTTTTTTGCTGGTAGTTTTCAAGAGTAAATTGTGGGATATGTTTCCCTTCATTTCCATGCAGATTTATGTTTGTGTCGCTCATACTCATACGCTGGGCTGAACATAGGTATAGACTGCCACATTTTGGATTTAACCTCACATATGTTTTGGTCTTTGACTGGTGATTCCTATTTTAGAAATGGCTCTGGCCTAGAAACAGTAAGGGGCATTTCTCAGTTCTCACAACCCAGAGTGCATCCAACCAAATTTATCTCATATTTTTTTTTCTGTCAATCTATTTCTTAAGATCATTACGCTATGTGCCTATTTTATCCTTGACTTATTTCTTTTACCTCTCATACCTCAGGTTTCGGTTGACCCAAACTCAGTTGATAGAAAACATCATCAAGCCCACACACTTAGCTACAACCTTAAGTTTTGATCAATACAACATTTCCATAAGTTTTAAGAGTTTAGGAATATTTTGAAGTCTGGAACTAGTTGAACATTTCTTATGAGAATCTCCACAACTTTAAGACCACAACAATGGAAATATACCAGGATGCATTTCATATTTTTAAAACTAAGATTTCAATATCAGAAGCAGAAGCTAATGAATACGTAGAACCAGAGACGCTACTATTCTTCTGTATGGAATAGATGTGTCACAATAGCTGAGTGTCGTATTTGTCAGGAGGAGAACAAAAAAAAAATAAAAAAAATTTGGAGATTCCCTGTGCTTGTTTTGGCACCTTGAAGTATGCTCACAGGAAATGCATCGAGCGTTGGTCCCATCAAAAGGGAGATTCCATATGTGAATTGTGTAATTAGGAATATATAAGGAGAGGGGTTGACCGAATGCACGAGAGGAGATCCTGACCTACAGATGGGGTATGATATGAAATTTTTCGTTCATGGACATCCAATATTATCTGAAGTGCTTAATGAGCTCTTCAAACATGCCAAGGTATGCCCCAATTATTGCTTGTTTGTTTGGCTTACTGCTTATTGATTTAATTTTTTTCTCTCAAGATTGTATTAACCAAATCATATTACACTGTGTTTTCTTATACTGTCACCAAGGTATAACTATTGGCACATATTAAGTGAGAGCCCATAGGAACGCTAATTGTTGAACAAGCCAAAATGAGCTAAAAAATTTAAAACAATTTAATTTAATAATATTTTAAAACACACTACTAATTTTTCATGTACCCATAAAAAAAAACATCCTTTTGCAATCAATATTTAATTATTGGTTTCTCTTTAATACATACCGATATATAAAACTTCTATACAGTTGATGTACATATTAAGTGAGAGCCCATAGTTATACCTTGGTGCATATGTTTCTAGAATGTGGGAATGTTCTGAAAGTTTCACTCATATTTCCGGGAAAAGAAAGTTTGACAGTGACAATAATATATATTCAGATATATCCAGAAAAGCCAAAAATAGGGGAAAATGGGAGAGCCACACTAAAACATACTAATATTAATAACCACATACACGTATTTCCCAAAGATTATTTTCTTTACATATAGATATTTAAATTATAACTTTGTGCAATGCATTTTTGTTTTTGTTTTTTTTCTCAATCAAAAAATTGAGAGACCAAATTGAACATTGAGTATCCAATCAATTATATTTGCAGTTGTACCTTCAATTTCTCTCAATTTTCAATTAGAATTCCTTTTAAAGGGACTTACTGGAATACCACCCTTGCTGGGAGATCAGCTAAATTTAACACAAATAGAAACTTCAAAGCAATATCTAAACATACAATTTTATAGTACCTTAAGTAGCATATTGTTCCTTTCTTCAGTCCATTCTCTTTTATCTTCTAAGACATCTCCCAAACGGTTGACCAATATTTTGACCCTACATTTGCCTATTCATTGGATATACTCCATGTAACTTTCTAGGATATCAAACAGTGCACAAACATTTTGTGATATATCTGAATAAATAAATGATAGTTACAACATGTTTAGAATATATATAATGCTAAAGCTACAGAAACAGAAACTTTGTTTAGGGTGGTGTTGAAATATACAATTGAGAAGCTCTCATCCTTAAAATGAAGCCCTCATCCTTAAAATAAACTGGTTAATGCACATGTTTTATGACAGATAAGGACGCTTAAATGTGCTTAAGATATATATATTTATATATCTATTATATTATATATAATAATCTAATGAGTAACAATCACCAGAAAATAATAAAATAAAACATAAAGAATAAGTTTAACTAATGAAACTAGTTCCATCTCATTTCAATAAGTTGTCCTTTTATTTTTTTATCGTATAATACCAAAAACTTAATCTTGACTTCGTCATATGTTATTTTTCTTGGTTTAAGATTTGAAATCAAATAAGTGGTTGTTAATTTTCTTGGTTTTTGCTTTAAAATCGAATGAGTGGTTGGATGTGAAGCCTTTTAATGCTCTAACAATAATCAAGCCATTCTTTTTAAAATTAATACCTAGTTAAAAGTGCCACATTATAAATTGACATATGGAAATTATGTTTTATGTAATAATATCTTGGTTAAATTTAATATGTACATCAACTGTATAGAAGTTTTATATATCGTTATGTATTAAAGAGAAACCAATAATTACATATTGATTGCAAAAGGATGTTTTTTTTTTATGGGTACATGAAAAATTAGTAGTGTGTTCTAAAATATTATTAAATAAATTGTTTAATTTTTTTTATAGTTTTCATAAATATCATTATTGATATAAATATATATTATAATTTGGATATCATATTTTCAATAGGTTGCTATGATAATTTGATAATTTATTTAACTATTTATGCATGAGTAAGTGAAGTGGAGTGGCCACTGGTCACAAGTTGTGATTACTTAATAGTATCCTTGGGTTTTCTTTGAAAAAGGTTGGGATCTTTCTTTGGAGACGAACTTGAGTGATAGCAGGGATGTCACTATCTCTTTCTTGATAGGTGAGGTTTGGTAGGTGTTATAACCAATTTGATTCATCTCGATAGTTTTGATTCCTTGGATTGGGAAGTATGTTTTTGAATGATTGGCATATTTCCTTATTTAGAGTATTCTTCTTTATGCTCAATTCAATGCTCGATATATTATCAACTGCATGTTTAGATTCTTCCATTGTCAGGTAATGTGCCACCTCATCTCTAACTAGTTGAGACACTAACATCATTGCTTACTAGGATATTATCTATAATTAAGTAATGTGGTGATGTTTCAAAGAGTTTCTTGGTTGGATGAACTCATAGGAACTATTCATTGAACACTACATCTTGATGCACAATCACTTTCTTTCTAATTTATCTAATTATTTATTTATTTACAACTTCTGATAAGAATGTTTTAATTTTTAGCACTTTTGACGTCAAAGTCCGTCATCTTTTTGCTAGCTCGTAAGCTTAAGTTTTCCATTTGAAATTCTTATTCTTACTTTTCCACCTCTTTCGACATTTTTCCTCCTATGGCCTAAATGCGATGTTACAAATATCATTCTAGGGAACATACTGACAAGAATAAAAAATGACACCTATTGAGATATTGGGGAAATATTGCAGAATTATCAAAAGGGATAACTTAGAATTTAAGACTTTTGAAAATATCAAACATATGGACAACTTTTGGAATAATTTATACGATCTTTTCTTCTATGACAATATTATTGCAACATCTATGACAATGAACTCTGCCATATGCAATGATGATTATACAAATCACTTTGTGCTACATATTGTCCCCAATATTGTCACTTATAGGGTCATGTAGACGTAGTAGTTTGAAATGAACAACTATAATTGGAGGCTACAGGAGTACAGTATATAGATGACTTTACTTGGTTGAAAGCATCATATATTAAGTGTACCATGAGATGAATATTGATTATGATTATCCTGCCCTTGTTTTGTTGTTGCTTAGTCCAAAAAAAAAAAAAAAAATTGGGCTGCAATGTTCCCCAGATATAGTCCTTTAGTTATAATGAAATTCGTGGTATAGATACCTTGGGAAAATTATAACCTGCCCACCAGAAGGTTGGCAAGAGTTTCAAGAAGGGTTCCTAAGATTATGCGTTGTCGTTTCTCCTTTATGTTCTAAGGACTTCAGGACGAAGTCCATTGTTAAGAAGGGGTGTATGTAGTGCCCACTCTAGTTTCCTGACCCTAATATGACATTATCTTACATACTTTAGTCTATGAGGAAGTCAGGTTGAGGATCCAGAAACATGACTCTATTATTAGTGAATGTGATGGTTATGTATGTTCTCTATTAATATTATGATTACGATATAATTAATGGTTATGTGTACTCTCTATTGATATCATGATGGTGTTAGTAGTAAAGGATAGACATGTTTCTATTGATGTTATAACGATGATAGCTTTGATCTATATGTACGGTTCCATTAAGGTTATGATAATGATAGTCATGATGGAGGTCCCCTATGTTAGCTACTTACATTAGTTCTGGTTCACAATGAACAATGATGTGAATGACCAGGT
>APFE030957665.1:0-40357 GCA_000404065.3 Pinus taeda | reverse complement strand
TACGCACTGTGTCTAATGCAGAGGGTGCGTACTACTGTAAAATAAAGAAAACCTAAGTTCTAACTCGACTCTAAGCTAAGCCACCCAAAAACACAGTCAAGCAACAAAAAAACAAAAGAAACAAGACTCCTTTCAGATCAAAGTAATACTCAAAGGAAAAATCAATCACATCAATGGATTCCCCAGTGGAGTCGCCAATTTGTCATGCGGAAAGAGTTATTTTTGCGGACAAACCTAACCTCCCTAGGAGTCTAAGACTCTCTAGTGACAAACAAACCAAACAAGAGCAATCCTTCTCTAAACATACATTATTCTATGAGAAACCAAGTGTTTTCCGATCTTACCTTAGGTCCAACGCTTGTTGTAGCAGCCCAGCCTTGCTGATCCAGATGAGCTCCTCCTTCACTTTAAGACCTGCATACACTAACAAAGCAAACGATTACATAACACCTGAATATTTCAAAAAACAAAGCATATTCATCACATAGACCAAGGAGTACATGAAATAATTCATTAACAACAAATCATTGAGAAGAATGGACTTATTTGTATTAAGGAAACAAAAAAGGAACCATTACAACCTGAGCCTTGGTGTTGTGCAAGCTCCTCCCAGGGTCCAGCAAGAGATTTCTCTACTTTGACAAGCTCACCCACTTCCAATATGGCAACAAGAAAGGATGGTAATCTCTCCTCACAAGTTTACAATGGAAGTCCTAATTCCAGCAGCATCTACCCTTTGGAATGTTCAGCTTTCAACCTCCCCTACTCTGGCCCAAATCCTGTATTTATAGTGTTCTAGAGGAAGTTATTCAGTTCCAACATCAATGGGATACTCCCTCTTTTGGATGGGGTAGCTCCTCTCTTGATGGGATAAGTTCCTCTATCATAGGGATGCATGAACCATCTGGAGGCGCTCAATACACGTCAAACACTCTTCTAGAAGGCTCTAGAAGTGACCACAAGTAACTTTTTTAAGATGAAACTCGCGCCTTTTGACCTTTACAGGGGTACGCACCCATCCTTTGGCTTACAGAGCATACAAGTACGCAGGTACAATGAGTTTGGGATGCGTACATGCAGGCAATGTAGAGAGAACCTGCGTACCCAGAGATAAACATGTTTTTTTAGTGACTTTCTCTCTTTCTGGAGTTTGACATGAAGAGCAGAGGTATTAGGCTTGACAAGGAGGATAATATGACTATTGATGGAGCCATATTAACTGCAGATAGTCAAGGTGACAAATTTCAGTGTAACACACCTACAACTAACATATTTCTTAAGTTCCCAGGGCAAGGAGGCTCATCCTTCTGGATTTATCTAAAGCAAGATAACCCATTGAATTTATTCATTGCCACTTCAAACCCACTCATTCATCATTCAACCCCATAGCCCTCACAAAAGGCAATAGTGAAAGGTTTGAAAGGTGTAGTCGTTGTGGGCTACCTCAAATTGGTTCAAGGCTTAACACCTGAAGATGGTGGTTTTGAGAGGTAATAGGGCATTTACTTTATTTTATGGTTTATTGCTATTCAAACTCCCCAGAACCCTAATGTAACCATTCATTTGTAATAATTATTCATTTTATTATCAGATACAATATTATAACATAACTTCTGGAAATATTTTAACATCAAATTTGCACTCATGAGAGCTAATATCAACACAGGGTTTTACACCATAATTGTGGCTACTGGCCAGATTAAAAACTCTTTGTGTATCCTCACGCCCCTCCTGTTCATTCCCTCATGGTGGGTAGTTTGACTCTTCTTGTCTAAAATGGTGGTTTTGGTCTTTGGGACTACATTGTTGCATCTTGGATGTTTGGGAATTTGAGATTCATAGACTTCATTCTTATTAAAGAAAAATTCTCTTGGATAAATCACATCAAGTTTTAGGATCGATGCATTTTGAACTTCTACTAAGGTTCATCATCAGGAAAAAAATCTTATTGTGCATATGCCCATCGGGGTTTACCAATCTAACATTGAATCAAACTGTAAGATAGGTCCTATCATCTTTACCCTTGCTATTCCTGGCATTAGAATCTAGACATAGTACCTAACTATTTTGGTGAGCTTACACCTACGTTATGCTCTTTCTTTAGTCATGTTGCAAGAAGTTTTGCAGGGCTATGGGCTTACGGAAACCACAGCAGTAGCAGCATATTTAGATGGTAAAGAAGAAAGTAAGCACTATGGATCAGTTGGCTTGTTGACTCCAAATACTGAAGCAAAAATAATTGATCCTGATTCTGGGACTCCTTTACCTCCAAACAATAGAGTAGAATTGTGGCTTCACGGTCCCATTGTTATGAAAGGTATGTTCTTCTTAAACATTATTTCCTTCATAAAATGAAAATTTGATATCATGAAATGTATTTTACTATAAGATCAATGAACCAAACACATCCTTGGACCCAATATAAGTAGTAAAACTGCCATGGACCAAGAAGTAAACTATGCTATCAAAGATATTTACCCTATGGCATAAAACAAAATAGAGCTATAAAATGGGAAGCATCCAATCCTGTTCTATAGAAGTACTCAATTAAGTACTTTATTTTACCGGGAGTTCATGGCTCTAAAGAGGGCTGAGGTGTTAGATAGGTACTACAGAATTTAAATCAATAACCAGATCGGGACTAAATTTCACACACTGGCCAAATGCTCTACTACTTGAGACTAAATATTCAATTCAGTCTTTGTCATCATAGAATTAACGATTTTCATGATAGTCTGCATAATGAATTTTAGCATTAACCTTTTCTAGAGAAAACTCCACTTTGAAAAGGTACACATTATTTAACTACCCACTATTCTAAAACAAACATGGTGATTTGAACTTATTCATCAATTTTGTATGCATAATATATGCCAATATGGTGGTATGTTCAGGCCTTTTTACTCAAACCCTCTATTCCCATTTCTCCCACAAAACTCTATGACCCCATTTATAGTTTCCTTCCTGTTTCCCCACTCTGGGTAACATATATACTTGAACTTAGCTTGATATTCCTAAGAAAATTATTTCTTTTAGACCATAAAACTTCTTGAAAATAAGGATTGTGGAGATGTGTTGTTTCCCTTTAATAACGAAATATTTAAGGGTGAGATGACACACCTTCAAAATCTGATTTTACTTTCGTTGCAGGGTTTCTGATAAATAAGTGAAACAACGATATTTAGAATGATGAATAATTTACAATCTGATCCTTTGCTTCAGGGTTCATTATTCTACATTTTGACGCCATCATTTATTTTACTGTAGGTTATTTGAACAATCCAGAAGCTACTACTTCTGCTCTGGATGTGGATGGATGGCTACGAACAGGTGATCTTTATTACATTGATGATGATGGTTACATCTTTGTAGTGGATAGATTGAAAGAGTTGATCAAATATAACGGTTACCAGGGATGACCTACATCTCTTTGAGAAGTCTTAACTTGTTAATATGTGTATTCTGCTAAACTTTTGCAAACAATTAGGTAAATTCTTCTTAAACTCAGCCGTAAGATAAAAAAATTGGTACATGGTATTGTAGGTTGCTCCTACTGAATTAGAAGCAACAAATTCTTCATTGGCATGTATGCAAAGGATCTTTAATACAAATAATGAGGAAGACAAACCCTTCATTATGGCCTTCTCCTTAAGAATGTGTACATCCAAGCTGTGTTATCTTTTGATTTGGAAACCTTTTCAAGCGCATGACATTCTCACGATAAATACCATCCAGAGGACTACTACACATTCAAAGTCATTATATCCATCCACTCATCCTCCATAGCTTATATATTTATGGGGAGAAGAAAAGATGATACCTCCCAAAAACAAAATCAAGAGTTGCTCCAGCCTTGTACATTAAGAGCAGCTATTGGATCTTCAACATTGTTGCCAAATACAATAGAATTATTACACTGACCATCATCAACAACGACTTCATGACTTCCCACAACCGCATTCAATCTGAAGAAACATAGTTGAATATCTTGAACAGATGCATTAAATCATCAAGCTGGGTGTAAAAATGGTTCCATTATGACATAAGTTAAATTGTGTAATTTGTAGGGATTCAAGATTAATTTCCAATTAGCATGAGGCCTTATTATGAATGTAATATCAGCACTTTTCAAGTATAAATTTCTATAATAAAAGAGTGACTTCCATTCAGGGTACAAATAGATCTGCTGGGAAACTTGACCAGAAATCACTATTAGCAAATTTCACACGAGTGTTGTGCATAAGAAAACTATTAAGTATATTAACAACACGATTACAAATAGCACGAGAATGTAAGGAATACATCAGCTGAATAAGGTATTTCCTTTGATATCATGCAAACAACATATCCATACTCTGCCATTGCAAAAGCAAGTGTCAATTTTTCTTTCTTTTCTAAAAATGCAAAGAATGTTACCTCATTTTTAAAAGTTGAGTCACATTTTGTAAATGCCAGACCTGGGATCGATAACACTGCAGAGAGCTCTGTTGAAAACAATAATCACAAATGTATCAATGACATTCCTTTCTTCTGCCTACAAAGATGAGCACCCCCAATCACACATGTATGAAGCCACTGATGTGTTGGGTTAAACGTCCCTCACCAATATATGGCTCTCTAATGCTATTGCTCAAAAGAAACCCAAGAAAACATTGTTCTGACACCACAGGGAATTTATTATTACCTCCATATTTGCTAAAATTTGCATTTTCTGTCTTACAAACGTTTTGAATCTAAGTTGTCTTCTCTGAGCATAGATGCAGACGAACAATTTGCAAATGATGAGGAGAATTAGGGATTTAAAAATATAAATTTGCATGCCTTCTAGTTCCTAAAGAATATCCCAATTACTCCAGTACATATAAAGAGCAAATTCCTTGTAGGAAAAGAAAAGGAAAATCTGTTAAACTTAAATGATCAAATACGCTGCATAAATCTGCCACCAACAATGTTGAAACAGTACATTTATATTGGTCTCACGAAGAAGCATGAACCTGCCAAGTTCCAACACTAATTGCTACCAAAGGATAGCCTAGATATGTGTTCAACAAAATAGCAACAAATTCTTCATTGGGTCACATTGGGGCTACAGTTAATAGAACTACACCCTTGGGACATGTTGATCATATTGCGATTGAAGTAAATGGAACTGTTTTTAAGGAATAATGTTGCTTTGGGATCGGGTTGGAGTTAATGGAGCCGCACCTTTGGGACATGTTAATCGGATTGGGTTTGGAGTTAATGGAACTGCATTCCTAGGGCATGTTGCTCTGGCATTGAGTTGGATTGGGCCTAGAGTTAATGGAACTGCACCTTGGGACATGTTGCTCTGTTGCAAGGGCATCAGGTCAGATAGGGGCTGAGACATGTTGCTCTATTGCAGGGACATCAGGTCAAATTGGGATCGGGAGTTGCTCTGTTGCAGTGGCATCAAGTCGGATTGGGTTCAGAGTTGAGGAAACTGCACTGTTCGGACATGTCGCTCGAAGGACTCCTAAGTTGTTTCCTGCACAATTGCTACTACATGGAGTCTCTAATGGTAACGATTGTGACACAAGTGGTGGCCTAACAACCTGTCCTAGATGCATTTGCAGAGGTAGATGTCTGACATTCTGCAATGGACGAGTCATTGGTTGCATTAGTAAGGGGATGTTACTCCTTGTGTTTCTCGGAAGGGTTGGGGACTTATTTCCCATGAACTCGCTGCTGGAATTTATTCTGAAAGGATAAACGAATTAACTTGCAAAGAGGTTAATCAATTTCTTTCGTAATCACAGCCACCTTAAGAACTGTTTACATATGGAAAGTTCAGAACCACATCAAAATTTTGTAAATCCTACCCTACGCGATATTTAATTCTAGCATGTTCGAAAACATTTCTTATGAATCACATCAAAATTTTTGAAATTCAACCCTACATAATATTTAATTCCAGCATGTTCAAAAACATTTCTTATGAATCTCTAGGGATTTCTGTTTTGCAATCCTGAAGTGTCTCAACTGTCACAAAACCTTAAAGAAAATTTTGAAATCTAATGTCCACAAAACCTAAAACATAGACCATTTTATGTTGAACAGGTTGAAAGCTTGGAACATTTAGTCTGCCCCTTCATCTTGAGCTTTGACAAAAGCTTCTTCCTCAACTTTGCGACCAACAACACTTTCTATCTCACCATAGACCGGTAAATGGGCTTCAGAACTTCCATCCTCTGTAAGCTGGGAATGGGCAACATCTCCTTTATGTAACTTGTGGCATTTCTTGAATGGCATATCTCTTTCTTCCTTCACCAAATCCTCTTTTCGTTTTCCAAGAACATTGTCTTTTCCAGTCTCTGTTGTCTCCTTCTCCTTTCTCTTTGGCATTCCTAACATAGACATGTGTTTTTTCCCTAACATATGCAGCTCATGAGGATTTTCTAGGCTTCCACAGTTAACCTCACAAAGAGAACACCACCCCACCAGTCCTTGTGGCTGCTTTTTTTGTGGCTTTACTACATCTTCTGAACCCTTTTCCTTCAACTTTTTTAACCTAGAATGGTGCTTCTTCCCAAACACATGTTTTTTGTGAAGAACTTCCTTTGTGCTACAGGTGACATCATAGAGTGAGCACCACCCAGGGATCTTTGGAGTCTTAACATCCATATCTTTGATGCCTGGGATCTCCCTATGTGCCCTGTTTTTAGACTTTGGTTGCAATCTAGAATCTGAGTTCTTACCCAACCTGGACTTGAAAATCTGAAAAGCATACCCAATGTTTGTAATAAAAATAGTATGCTCTATAATTTCCAATATGAAGATCAACCTCTCTTCCTTTTCCCAGCCTCAGAAAGACAGCAGAGAGGTTGTTTTAATGCCTAGTGAATGTGGTATTGCCCTCAACAATGATAAAGGCTCCCACAATATCAAACATTGCTCAATTTGTAAACAAAAGGAATGGACAAATTACTAAAATAGTAAACATCTTTTCTGGCACAATAAGAAAAGGTAGAAAAAGAATGGATACACTACTGAATCAGAAAACAAAGTTCAAAGTTGAGAGGTTAAGAAGTGAATGAAAAAGGATGGATACATTGCACAATCCGGAATGGAAATTTAAAATAAAAAACAAATACCTCTTTTTGACGTGACTGATGTTGATAGATCTGAGGTGGAGATGAAGTTTTATTAACAAATTCCTGTTGTTGATATTGCTGAGTTGGATTCACAAATCGGTTCAAGCTCTGCAAATGGCCAATGGAATATCCAATAGGCTTTGCCCCATAATTCATAATATTCAAAGTGGGTTCTCTCTCAGCAATGGGTTGTCTGTAGGTATCCCTAATCATCGTGTCTCTGAGGTCACGGGTACCAATCGAGGAGAAAGGGTAGGCGGCATTGCCCTGCCTCCCATGTGAATGGGGACAAATTGGTGAAGAGCAAACACTGAGGAAGGCAACGATGTTGATGAGAATGGTAAGGGGGAAGAGTTGTAACACCTTGCAAAGATTCCAGTGTGTAATAAGTGTGGCCTAAAGATAACCTTGATAAATGAGCCCTTGCACTGCCATGATTCTCTGTATAATCCATTTGGGACACTCCACTGAGCACATGAATCCGTATAGAAGAGAATTTACCACCAGAAGTGGAAACATCTTGCTCTGTTGGTTGATCCTTAGGGTTGTTCCTCTTTCAGTCATTTGTTCCTTAATTACATCAAAATTGCAACAAAAGAACTTAGTCCACATTAATAAACTGAACTTTTCTAGAGCCAACACGTGAATCTAGCCGTCTAGGCACTTGCAAGAAATGTTGCATGGGAGACTGTCATGTAAACTGAACACTGAGTAGCTGGAGAAGTGATATTTCCATCAAGTTTAGACAGATGAATTTTCTCAGAAGACAATTTACCATCACAAATGGAAACATCCCACTCTGTTTGTTGATCCCCATTCAGTTTTACAAAGGCCCCTTGCTACAGAGAACCTTCTCTAAAAACCTTTCAACGTTGAAAGGATAAACGAACTAACTTGCAAAGAGGTTAATCAATTTCTTTTGTAATCACAGCCACCTTAAGAACTGTTTACATAGGGAAAGTTCAGAATCACATCAAAATTTTCTAAATCCTACCCTACGCAATATTTAATTCTAGCATGTTCAAAAACATTTCTTATGAATCACATCAAAAATTTTGAAACTCAACCCTACGTAATATTTAGTTCCAGCATGTTCAAAAACATTTCTTATGAACCTCTAGGGATTTCTGTTCTACAATCCTAAAGTGTCTCAACTATCACAAAACCTTAAAGAAGATATTGAAATCTAATGTCCACAAAACCTAAAACACAGACCATTTTACGCTCAACAGGTTGAAAGCTTGGAACATTTAATCTGCCCCTTCATCTTGAGCTTTGACAAAAGCTTCTTCCATAGCTTTGCGACTAGCAACACTTTCTGTCTCACCATAGACCGGTGAAAGGGCTTCAGAATTTCCATCCTCTGTAAGCTGGGCATGGGCAACATCTCCTTTATGTAACTTGTGGCGTTTCTTGGATGGCATATCTCTTTCTTCCTTCATTGAATCATCTTTTCTTTTTCTAAGAACATTGTCTTTGCCAATCTCTACTATCTCCTGCTCCTTTGTGTTTGCCATTCCTAACATGGACAGGTGTTTTTTCCCTTGACATATGCATCTCATGAATATTTTCTAGGCTTCCATAGTGAACCTCACAAAGATAACACCACCCCACCAGTCCTTGTGGCTGCTTTTTTTTGTGGCTTCACTACATCTTCTGAACCCTTTTCCTTCAACTTTTTTAACCTCGACTGGTGCTTCTTCCCAAACACATGTTGTTTGTGAAGAAATTCCTTTGTGCTACAGGTAACATCATAGAGTGAGCATCACCCAGGGATCTTTGGAGTCTTAGCATCCATATCTTTGATGCCTGGGATCTCCCTATGTGCCTTGTTTTTAGACTTTGGTTGCAATCCAGCATCTGAGCTCTTAACCAACCTAGACTTGAAAATCTGAAAAGCATACCCAATGCTAGTAATAAAAATAGCATGCTCTATAATTTCCAATATGAAGATCAACCTCTCTGTATTTTCCCAACCTCAGAAAGACAGCAGAGAGGTTGTTTTAATGCCTAGTGAATGTGGTATTGCCCTCAACAGTGATAAAGGCTCCCACAATATCAAACATTGCTCAATTAGTAAACAAAAAGAATGGAAAAATCACTGAAATAGTAAACAACTTTTCTGGCACTTCACTCATCATCATCCCTCATCAGGGATGAAAAGAAAGCATAAATGATTTATTGAGATTGAGAAACAGTGATTGATACCATTGACAAATTTTATTTAGGGTGTAAAATTGTTGCTGTCATGTTCATCTACAAATGATCATCTTGGTGATGATAATTTTGATGTTTTGTATTCAAAAATTCATAACGCATTGAACTCCAGAAACAAAAAAAAACCATCAAAGAAAATCCATCACTTTTCCTGAAATTTCTTGACAATTCTCCGAAAGTGGAGACAAAAGCTACTGAAATAGACCTGTAAATTACAATGAACAAATGAAAAACCTCCCAAACTAAGCTATTCTTTAAGTGAATTACTAAACTAAACTAAGTTATTCTTTAAGTGAATTATAGTTCTGGTAGTTTTCCTTTTGGTGCCCCCTCCTCGACGCAAGGAACTATTTTCTTCCAAAACCAGTGCTTTCTCCATTCAAAAATCATTTCTTCAATGGGTACACCCTTGGTTTCTGGCAAGAAGAGGTACACAAAGGCAGTCATGATACAGATCCAGCCCGCAAAGAATAGAAAATTCTCGTACCTGAATGTGCATAAAAGAGATAGGAAGACGTGCGCAATTGCAAATGTGAAAAGAAGGTTCACAGAGACCGTTATCGCCTGTCCAGCAGAACATGTTTCTAGTGGGAAATTTTCACTCAACACGGTCCATCCAAGAGGACCCCATGACCACCCAAATGCAGCCACAAATAAGCAGAAGGTTGCCACCAACAACGCTAAGAAGCCTTTGGATAGTACTTTGTCCCCTCCAAAATTTAGGCCCAAGATTATGGCAACAGAAACCTATGAAAAAGGATAACATTATTATTGATGAATCCAACAGTAAACAATCCAACAATAAAGGGAAAAATCTCTATAATATGCTACTAACTATTTCGGGATCAAATGAAAATATGGTCAACTTCGTTTGTGCAGTGCAGTCAATTTCCCAGATTAATGAAGGGATTTAGATTTAAGAAATCTGGAAACAGATTTGCGTTTCCATGTTGCAACTTGGACGGACTATAAAATCTCTCCTTCCAAGCTACTTAGAAGATGGGGTTACAAACTTACAATTCATCTCATTTTGTACATTTGAGTGGTTGTTGCTGATATAATGGGATGTTATCCCCTCCACCTAATTTTAAATCTCACATCAATGTTATCCCCTCCATTCCATTTTAAATCCCACATCCCAGTAGTCCCTTCCATTCCATTTTAAATCCCACATCCCAGTAGTTGTGGTTGGTACAATGCAATGCCTCCCCGCAATTTTGAATCACACTGGCTCAGTAAATTTCTAATTTAATTGGAGAATTTATATCCAAGTTTTTTTCCATAAATTAACAAGAATTTCTGTAACAATAACATTTCAGAAGTAATAGGGACTTCTGTGGTGAATAGAGGCATTCATCAAGATAATTGAAGCATGTTTGTTCAAGCTCTGTTCTCACCTCACTCAGCTGCTGCAGGCAAGAACTCTGGTTTCCTATTCAGCTCTGAAAATGTAAGCAAGCCAGGTAAAAAAAGGACTCGGGCATGGAGAGCTACCATGGTTGCAGAAAACTCAAAAAAAAAAAAAGCATGTTATCTGGGGCTTTGTTTAGCTAGTGTAAAAGTAAGAGACGAATGCAATTCCCATGGTTTAAAACTTTTCTGACCCTAATAATCGATAAGAGGTCATCACTTCCATTCTGTTTCTAGATTTGAGGAACAGGAAATCTCAGAAAATGGATAGGAACTAGTATTCCCTGTCTGTTGGGGACCTCCTAATCCATGGTTAGAACATGGGTCATGATTCTTGAGCTTTGGCAGCTCAATTACCAGGTCTAAGATATATATTGTCATTCTTAAAAACAGGAAACATGAAATTCTGTGAAAAAGCAGAATAGAGACTACCTCTGTGCATTTCAGTTTTATTATTATTATTATTATTTATTTTGTGTTTTAAGGGTTTTTTAGAGAATAAATAATCATGTTCTTCTTTAGAGGATAAAGAATTTTCTGGTTGGAATCTAGCAATACAAGTTCGAGAGACATTGTGATTACTTGTTATTTACAATGCACTTTTTAATGTATAAATGGAACACCCTGAAAAACCCATGAGAAACTCATACTTTGCAGATTAAACAATTTAAAATTATGATTCTTAAAAATATCTATCAGATTTTGGATAAATTTACCAAAAAATGTTCTGAGAAAAGGGTCATTTCATCTACTAGTTAGACTACACATTTTTCTATTATTATTTTAAGTTTAAATATTAAAATAATATTATTATTTTAAATCAAATACCACATTTGGATTTAGAGTTGATTTTATTTTATTTTCGAGGGTAATAGTCGTCAAGGACATAATTTCAATTAATTTACAATTTTAACACTCCCCACTAAAACAAATAAATAAACTAGATAAACTTGAAAATTACTTAAAAATAAAATTTTGAGAAAAAATGGTAATGCTTTATCGAGAAGAAGATTTGAATGTCAAAATGATGTTTGTCCAAAGACAGAGGTACTACCAGTAGCACCACTTTTCAAAATGAATGTAAAATCACCGCCATATGTGATCTCTTTTGACCAATAAGAAAAGGAGAAATCGGTTAGGGTGGGAGAAGTAGGGGGGATGTTATTTTTCCCTGAGAAACAAGAAGAATGTAGATATGCTTGGGGGCTTGATAATACCTCTAATAATGTGGCAAAAGATTATTCTCTCTACCAGTGGTTAAAGCAAGTTGTAAAAATTGGAATCCAAGAGGTGATTGTCATTGGAGACCTCGAAAATATAATTCATCATTTGTTTTTATGGGGCCTTCCTCTAGATCTAAAACTAAGTCAAATATTCAAACAAATCCACTAGTGGTATCTAGCTTGTAGAATTTCTCAATTCATTAAACAGATTCTCATACAATTAAATGTATTATAGAGATTTTTAATGGTTATCCTTTGTGATGGAAATTTATTTTGTATTCAGGGGACAATGATTAATATAGAAATACATGTTGTTTAACAAAAAACTAAATCAAATTTTTTTATAATTTGTATAATTTTTGTCACTTAGTCTTAGGGAACTAATGGCAGTCCAGGCTAACGAGATTGTGATGGAAACCCTAAAGCCTTCCACTGCGACCTTGTCTCTAGAAAATTTTTGGCTTCACTATTCTTTCCTTCACCCGAAGCTCCCTCATTGTGTCGCCATCGCTGCAGATCCATTAAACCGTGAGGAATGTTTTTGTAGCAAGGTTCTTCCCTCCTTGAAGGAGATGCCATCACTTCAGATCACTCAAACTTTCTGGTCTTTGTGAGGTTTCTCTTAGGAGGTAACCTCTTAAGAGTGGAGAATGGAAATGGAAAAATAGCTTGGAAACCCTTGATTTCATTTGTTGGGTCATGTATACGATGAAGAATGTTTTCAGATTATTAAATATAGATCATCCATAATTTGTATATTTTAAAGAATGGAAATTCTGGATTCCAAAATAGACCATGCTTATTGACATAATTAGCTAGTCATTTTGGAGTAAGGAAAACAATCCATTTGCAAAAGTATGTCTATTGGCCTAAAATGCATGTTGATGCCTCCAAAATCCAAATATCTAAGATGATGTGTTCTTTGTCTTACAAATAAACCAAGTCATTGGCAATTAAAATTTGATATGCCATTACTAGTACTTACTCAAACATTAGAAAGCATTTCTATGGACTTCCTAGGTGTGATTTAACCAAGACTAAAAGAGCAAATGATTGATTGCTTTTTATTTTCAATCTGTTCAATACAATTTGGGTTTTAATCCCATATAATAATATTGTATAGGACAGAAAGAAACACACATTCTAAGAGGAAGTCCGAATTCATTTGGAATAGGCAGATCTACATCTTTAATTCCTATGTTTTGGACCACACTTTGGTAAAAGATGGAAACCAAGTTGAAGAGGCCTACAACATTTTATCCACAAACCAATGCACAAACTATAATTGTGAATAAGAAAATGATACAAACTCTTATTAAAATATAATCAAAAATCCCAAAGCCATAGGACGTACACTAAATTCAACATTGTTACAATAGATCAATTCATTATCCATAGACCAATGCATAAACTAAAGTTGTGAATAGGACAATGATACAAACTCTTATTAAAGTATAATAAAAAAAGCCTAAAAACGTAGAATGCATACCTACACGATATTCAACATTGTTACGATAGAGCAATTCATTGCTGAACCAATAAGTTTTTTTCTTAAGCAAATTTAGATTTTCTAACTCAAACTCCTTTTGACATTGTTGTGACAAATGTATCGATGCAACAAAGAGTAGACAATATTTTAAGCGAAGCATGCAAATTGATCGAAAGAATACAACAAATCAACGAGAAGGTACAAGAACAACTCCAAAAAATTCAGACAATGTATAAATAATGGCATGATTAGAATACAACTACTCATAATTTAGTCGAAGGAGATTAACTCAACTCGTTGTTACTAATATTGTTGGGGATTTGGCTAGTTCTATCCTAGTAAGGGCCTAGTTTGAATCCCCTAGTAAGGTGCACTAATCTATACCAACACATTCACTACAAAATGCTATCTAGTGAGGTGGGGTAATATCAAGTGGGTTTCCCCATATGGTTTTCCTTGGAAAAGAATCACTACTAAAAATTTCCAGGTTGAAGATCTTGTATGTGGCTACGTTTAAGCAAGGAGAGATTCCAAGTAGAAGGGAAAAAGTTCGAAAGTCACCAATATGGCTCGAACATCCTCTTTCCATATTGAATGATGAAAAGTTGAAGTCTTTGAACTACCAATGTCAGATATGGGACGAAGATGAAGAATAGTTCTAGCAGTTGAGGAGATACCTAGTATGCAAACCGAACTTGTACATGATATCATATTGCAAAGAAAGATTCGTGCTTATAGGAAATGGCCAAAGAGTACTTACACATTGGTTTAGAAGGTAAAATTTTAAGCAAAGCCAAGAGATATTAATGGGGGAGATGACACAAAAGAAACCATTCTCATCTTGAACATAATAAGTTAGTACGGAACCTGAAACCTCCCAAATGGAGGAGGTATGGCCAGTATAGATTCATGAAAACATCAAGTACTATAGGAATAACTAAACCTAATCAAATAGCCAACGAATTGGATAGCAGGGAAAACCAGAGAGAGTTGTTGAAAAGGAACATGAGAGTTTGCAAAGGCAAACAGGATGGAGGAAAAAAGAAGGGACACATGGATCAGTTTTATAAACATCGGGCATCTTCCAGAAAAATAAGTAAGATACTTCTATCCTAGGAAGTTCACAGATTTATATTACGTAAGAACAAGAAACCAAAGACAAAGTTGCAAACTTATGATTTTCTTGGGTTAAAAGTTCATGTGTATAATCATTGGTGTGTATGCATTAGCAGCTTGTAGTTGAGCTTTCTGATACGGATTTATTATATAGACAACAAGGCTCCATTTTTATATCACCCAGAAGACACAAAAGATATAAATCAGTAACAAAGGAGGCCAATTTAAAATCTCTGTAACCCAATTAATTGTGTAAAATGAAGAATTGAAAATCGTATCATAACTCCAATATATGGAAGATGTGAGGAAGCAGTTTGATCATAAAAAACAGAAAAAAATAAAGACTGAATACAATATCTTGCTACTAACTATTAACATCTGTGGATAACATAGTATCCAAAGTAAATAACATTCATACTGATCATAAAGACATGATACACAACTCCTTTACAATGAAGAAATAACAATGATTTGATTAAAAGAAAACATCATTAGAAAAGTCTAGATTTTCATAAGCATATAGCAGTAGGTTAGGGTTAGACTACTGTGAGATCATCCCCAAGGCATCTGAATGTCTCCCTCCTTAATAGTCTTTTTCTTCTTCTTGTTTTCACTTTTCGCTGTTTGACTCCTATGCTCAGTTACTGCAGCTAGATATGTTCAACAGAGGCATCCGAGGGCGATATATCAAATTTTACTTATCCTCCATAACAGGTATTAGGCTCAAAATATTCTGCAAAATAAAATCAGATTATATCTATTACAGCTTCAGGCAGAACCTTTTTGTGCTATATTTGACACGTGGAACCACCTAAATCCCGATTTCTTAATGCATTTGATTCATCTGATCTCAGATTCAAATGGAAAAGGTAAACCACTCATAAGATAAACTATATCAATCAAGTGAGAATGAATAGAAATTATATAAATAAACTGTATGTCACATTCAGACTACAATCTTATATTGCATGCTGAAACTCATTCTCTTCCTCTTAGTCTTAAGAGAAACTACTCTGAGGAACAAGCATAAAGTAATTAGACAACAAAATCTCCCCACATACAACTGTAAATAGTACATGCCCAAACCAATACTAATGACTGTCAATTATCACAACAACACTGGTTTAGAGGTTGCCTTGGAGTGTATAGCATAAAACCCATTTGCCAGCTCCTCCTTCAGAAGAATCAATCACAGCTCAAATAATAGAGAAAATCAATTGACACAACTGACTATAGAGGAAACGTTTTTTAAGGTTTTGAACCACACCTCGTAAGATTAGTACTTGGCAAACATGGCTTTTACCGGTATCATAATTGACCAAAGCTCTGGTTAGAAACTCATTGGCAGTAGAACCCACTTCCTTAACTCTCCAAAACATATTCTTTGATTGCCCTTCTTTGTACCAGAAAGCCAGAGGACCATCCACGAACCAGCCGGGTAGTATAAGGTTGACTAATACTTATGTGAACCTTGGTACTATTGAGGTGGCAATGTTGTATTCAAAAACGTATCTGATCCGTAGTCCCTTCTTTGAGCCATGTGATTATCCAAGGCATCTGAAGTCATGAATCTAATGCCTCTGCTTTCATTATTTTCGGACATGGAAGATTTAATCAACAACTTTGCCCAGTAACCATTTACTGAATTCCAGAAAGTGACTTCCTTACACAAAACTTCTAAACCTAATCTTTTAGATTTGAATGAATTTCATCACATTTTACACACATTGGAAAAGATATTCATCCATATGCATTCTTAAAATATCAAATCTGTTTTACCATTTTTACAGAGAAGATTTGTACCAATTTCTTAGTTTACCCAACCAAGTCCTGAAGAATACCATATTACCATCTCCCAAAAGATTTTATACCCAAAGTTCCTGCTACTACGCTGCCTCATAGAATGCACACTGTCTCCAAAGCATAAGAGTCTTGGTTCTCTTTGACAATGAAATCTATCCAAATATTTAATGAAAGACTTCCATACCCAAACTAATAACAATAACTTCCATTTTCACAGCCTCAGAAAGACAGCAGAGAGGTTGTTTTAATGCCTAGTGAATGTGGTATTACCCTCAACAGTGATAAAGGCTCCCACAATATCAAACATTACTCAATTAGTAAACAAAAAGAATGGAAAAATCACTGAAACAATAAAAAACTTTTCTGGCACTTCACTCATCATCATCCCTCATCAGGGATGAAAAGAAATCATAAATGATTTATTGAGATTGAGAAACAGTGATTGATACCATTGACAAATTTTATTTAGGGTGTAAAAGCGTTGCAGTCATGTTTGTCTATGAATGATCATTTTGGAGATGATAATTTTGATGTTTTGTATTCAGAAATTCATAACGCATTGAACTCCAGAAACAAAACAAAAAACCATCAAAGAAAATCCATCACTTTTCCTGAACTTTCTTGACAATTCTCCGGAAGTGGAGACAAAAGCTACTGAAATAGACTTGTAAATTACAATGAACAAATGACGAACCTCCCAAACTAATTTATTCTTTAAGTGAATTACTAAACTAAACTAAGTTATTCTTTAAGTGAATTACAGTTCTGGTACTTTTCCTTTTGGTGCCCCCTCCTTGACGCAAAGAACTATTTTCTTCCAAAACCAGTGCTTTCTCCATTCAAAAATCATTTCTTCAATGGGTACACCCTTGGTTTCTGGCAAGAAGAGGTACACAAAGGAATTCATGATACAGATCTAGCCCGCAAAGAATAGGAAAATCCCGTACCTGAATGTGCATAAAAGAGATAGGAAGACGTGCGCAATTGCAAATATGAAAAGAAGGTTCACAAAGACCGTTATCACCTGTCCAGTAGAATGTGTTTCTAGTGGGAAAATTTCACTCAGCACGGTCCATCCAAGAGGACCCCATGACCACCCAAATGCAGCCACAAATAAGCAGAATGTTGCCACAAACAACGCTAAGGAGCCTTTGGATAGTACTTTGTCCCCTCCAAACTTTAGGCCCAAGATTATGGCAACAGAAACCTATGAAAAAGGATAACATTATTATTGATGAATCCAACAGTAAACAATACAACAATAAAGGGAAAAATCTCTATAATTTGCTACTAATTATTTCGGGATCAAATGAAAATATGGTCAACTTCGTTTGTGCAGTGCAGTCAATTTCCCAGATTAATGAAGGGATTTAGATTTAGGAAATTTGGAACAGATTCGTGTTTCCTTGTTGCAACTTGGACATACTATAAAATCTCTCCTTCAAAGCTACTTAGAAGATGGGGTTACAAACTTACAATATATCTCATTTTTCACATCCTAGGTTGTTGCTGATATAATAGGATGTTATCCCCTCCGCCCAATTTTAAATCTCACATCAATGTTATCCCCTCCCTTCCATTTTAAATCCCACATCCCAGTAGTCCCCTCCATTCCATTTTAAAACCCACATCCCAGTAGTTGTGGTTGGTACAATGCAATGCCTCCCCGCAATTTTGAATCACACTAGCTAAGTAAATTTCTAATTTAATTGGAGAATCTATATCCAAGTTTTTTCCCATAAATTAACAGGAATTTCTGTAACAATAACATTTCAGAAATAATAAGGACTTCTGTGGTTAATAAATGCATTCATCAAGATAATTGAAGCATGTTTGTTCAAGCTCCGTTCTCACCTAACTTAGCTGCTACAGGCAAGAACTCTAGTTTCCTATTCAGCTCTGAAAATGTAAGCAAGCTAGGTCACGAAAGGACTCGGGCATGGAGAGCTACCATGGTTGCAGAAAACTAAAATAAAAAAGAAAGCATGTTATCTGGGGCTTTGTTTAACTGGTGTGAAAGTAAGAGACCAATGCAATTCCCATGGTTTAAAACTTTTCTGACCCTAATAATCGATAAGAGATCATCACTTCCATTCGGTTTCTAGATTCGAGGAACAGGAAATCTCATAAAATGGATAGGAACTGGTATTCCCTGTTTGTTGGGGACCTCCCAATCCATGGTTAGAACATGGGTCATGATTCTTGAGCTTTGGCAGCTCAATTACCAGGTCTAAGGTATATATTGAGATATATATTATCATTCTTAAAAACAGGAAACATGAAATGATGTGAACAAGCATAACAGAGACTACCTCTATGCGTTTTAGTCTTACCTTACAGACTATCATCTGAATACCCCCACTACGTAGAAGGGCTCTGCACCCCCACCTGTCAACAGTGGCAATAGATACAAGGGTTGAAGCTACAAGAACAGCTCTAGTCATGACAGCCGAGTAGAGGGAAGCGTTTGCACCAAAGCCCAAACTGTCGAAAAGGACAGGGGCATAGAACAATATTGAATTGATTCCAGTCAAAATCTGAAACATTGGCATACATATTGCCATCACAACCTGTGGCCGATTCCTCCTCTCTAAAATATTCCTGAATGGATGCCTGATGAATTTAGCCAGTGCGCCTGCATCGACCATATCCTCATACTCTGCTTTTACATTCCTAGTGCCCCTGATCTTCTCTAGGACAGCTCTGCCTTTCTCCAGATGACCACGTTCTATCAGACTGTTGGGTATCACGAAGGAACATCCCTCCAATGGTCATCAAAAGTGCAGGACCTGCAGCCAAGCCCAAAGAGAGACGCCATCCCCAAGTTTTTATGTGCTGATTCCCATAATTAACCATATTTGCTATGAAGTTCTCGAGTGTTGTGGCCAATTGGAACATTATATTAAGCCCTCCACGGAATTTTTGTGTTGCTAACTCTGAGAGGTACAGAGGAACACCCTTGACACAAATTCAAACAAAAAGCTTTGTAAACCAAAGGCATTTATATCTAAACAAAAAACTCTGTAACTCAAATCACTCCAATTCAAAGCCAAATGTCTAAAGCTTTAGTAATGCATGCTTTTATCAATATATCTTGGAGAAACCCTTTCGAAATCATTAAGCCCACAACCCATACAAGCCAACCTGATTTGCAAAGCCTATTCCCACTCCAAGCATTATGCGCCCAATAATGAGCATGCCTAAGTTGATGGCGTCGGCGTTGAGAGCTGCACCCACAATAAAACAGATGCCTCCGCTTACAATACTGGCCTTGAGCTGCACCGCCATGATTCTCTGTATAATCTATTTGAAACACTCCTTGCACGCAATAGCCAGGGAGGAAACAGTAACGGATTTTTCTTCGAGCGCTCAAAAAGTTGAAGGTTGATCAAGTAAATATGGTGAACCGTTTCAACTACCTTTCATTGATCTAACAATTAACAATCATCTAATCATCTAACACCTGATATAATGGCGAATAGGGATGACAGGTGGATTTTAGGAAAGTTCATTTCAGAGGGAAACACCTTACGGCATAATAATATACTACCTATGTAGAGTTACCAAACCTGTCACTCTGGTTATCAGTTGCACTCCAAACATATGGTGAAGTTAACGCAGATATTAAGGGATTACATTTAATGCTCCATGTAACTGTTATCAGTTTTCTCTACGAACATTCTCGATTCAGCCTGGCGACCATGCATTTGGTAGTCCTCACTTAGAGATTTGCGACGAGATCTACAATTTTCCCCAATCTTCTTAAGATCGGGGCAGCAATTGCTCGAATAGTTTAGAGGGAAACGAATCTACCCCATCCCCGATGTTGTCAGAACTCATTTGCATGGTTCACTTGTTGAGGTCCTGCTCTCTGACTCTGTAAGGGTTTTCCTGTTCAAAATTCTTTTACCAGTTACCACAATGCTTCCACATGGATATCTATAGGTTGAGTCCTTCAGGCAGAAGGTTTCCTGCAAAGCATTTCTGGGTAAGAAATCTTGACTATCTGAGCTGAGGGTTATTGCATTCTTGTTTCCTTTGTTCTTAGAATGAAATAGTTCTCAAACAATGTTAATATTTTACAGATGTGCAAGTGTCAGGTTTATTTACTTCAAGTTTCCATTGTATGCAAGGATTTCCTTAAGGGTAAATGTTCTGTCTTATGCCAGATAATTCTTGCTTCATTTCCTCATTGTTCCACTAGGGTATTGTATTTGATATATCCTTACTCAAAGTTATCCATGCCCAGGTGAAGCTTTCCTTCTTATCGAGTTTTACATACCAGGTGAGTTCAGCCTTGTCTCACCCTATCTTAGGATTTGCAGTAAATTTGTTATTTTCTTTATGCCCTTACATAATAATTTACTCCTGTTATTCTACATATAAGTTCTTCTGGTACCATCACTTGTCTACATTGGTTGGCTTCAAGTGCCTAAAAGTGACAGGCGTTTTTTTCATATGTTTCAGGTGCAAACTCCTTTTCTTCTCACAGCCCTTCAATACTAAGGAGGGAGAAATCCCTATTACTTGCTTTTCTTACTTCTGGAACCTATCGGGGTTAAAAATTATTTAATGTTATCTATATGATAATTCCCTAAATTTTTCAAGGGAATGAGGCTCTAATAATTTCTACTTAAGGGGTGTTAAATTATAACTATGAATTGGACTAGTCTTCTATTCATCATGCTTAAGCCTATTGTAATTGTATATTCTCCTTTATCCTTACAGTGTTACAATTTTTGTTTACTAGTGTACTCAATTACGAGGGGTTGTTGTAATCCTCTTGGTAGAGACTTATAGTGGTTGTTCTATATTACGGGTCGTGATGGTTATGAATAGTTATATAAAGTAATTTTTTAATAACTATTAAGCGTTAGCATCCATACTTGTTTATAAATTATTCAATTCAATGTACATGTTATCTAACTGTCTTGAAATATTTTTTTTGGTTCAATATAATTTCGGTTCATGTTTTATCCATGACAGAGTTCATTCAATTTTTTGTATGTTCTTGTTTCTTTTTTTTTCTTGGCACAAATTTGAATCTTATATAGTTGCTCTTTATCATTCTCTTTTAAAAAAGCTACATTCATGAGGCCACTGTGTCGATTTTATGTTTCCTATCAACTTTTATTAATTCTTCTTATGTCAACAATAAGTATTTAAGCTTCCAGAGGTTAAGTATTTACTTCCCTGTTCCTGGGAGATTCAAAAAAAAAAAATCCAGTCATCTAATAGACTTTCTTTTAATCATGTTCTCACACATATTTAGTCTGATATCACTTTATTTTGACTTCTTAACTAGATCTGGGTTATGACCCTGAAGGTAAGGGATTATTTTACCATGTTATTTCTCTCTAGTAAATGGCTAGGGAAACTAACCCTACCTCTTGTCAGAACTTCTCCATTTCATTAATTATCATAGTTACTTGAATCTTTCGACTCCTATAAGTTAAGGGTTCAGGTTATATTCAAACTTATGAAACCATATTAATCCCAAACAATAAGATATGTTTCTTTTCACAAACACAACTATTTAGTCTTTCAGTTTCCACACACTTTTCATTCTTCCTATCTCAGACATTCCTTTAACATATTGTGTTACATGTGTAAACCATAAAAAGAAAATATAACAATATAAAGCATGTGTTTGATACTTATCTGATTTTATTTCTTTACTTGTCCAAACAGACCATGAACCACCTAAGAATCAATGCTCCACCCAACCTTGAGATCAGTTCTCACAACTGCACCTCCCACGAGCTTACTTCACACCCAATGTGGTTACAGAATAGTAAGGAACATAGGAATAGTTTCTACGCTATTTGATCATAACTAAACTTAGCCATAGTTAAATTTTCTGAGCTTCCAAGCTCCAAACAAACTCCATTAGCCAACTAGCTCTAGAGCCTTTTCTGCTTCAATTCCTTTCCACTTTTTCTCCTCCTCCAGCCTCAAGTTCACAATACCCCTTTTGGTCTTTTTTTTGGAAGTTTTTATTTCCAATGGAGGAGCTTGGGTAGGTAACTACCTCACCCATAACTGTCCAACCACTTGGGTGTGAGATTTCTCTAGCCTTGCTTCCCAACCATGGTAGACACAAACATTAGATAAATGAAATAAAAATCAATTTATATATTCATGTATATCTACCTATAGTTTAGCCTTCTCGACCCATAATTAACAAATGTATTTTATTTTAACTACAGTAAATCAATATTTACGAGGTTACCAAGGGACATTAACTCTTCCCCCCCTTGAGCGAAACACCATCCCGGTGTTTTATATTTCAAAACAGGTTGGGATACGCTTCTTTTATGAGATGCTCGTCTTCCCAAGTAGCCTCCTCTGGGATAAAGTGCCTCCACTTCACTTTAACCTGCGTGATAACTCGTTTCCACAGTGCTACTTCTTTCTGATCTAGGATGCCTAGGGGTTTGACCAGACACTCTCTGTTTGGTTTGACCTATATCCACAACCATTAAACCAATGTTAGTCTTTACTACTAACTTGTGTAACAAACACACACACACACACACACACACACACACACACACATAAACATATATTTTACTTGTATTTTTTGCCGATCAATGATATGTCTAGGAGCATAAATGTATTTTTTTTACCAGTGAAACATGAAATATGTTATGAACACGTATGTAGTTAGGAAAGAGTATCTAATAAGCCATGGGCCCAATTTGGGCCAAAATCTGAAAGGGACCAAAAAATGGGGGGGGGAGGGGTGGAGGGGGCGGGGAATTTGGAACAACCTCCCCAACGCAAAGTACTCTTCTTAAGTTTTACCCTTACATACACGTGGTCTCCCACCTGGAATTCCCAATAGCTCCCTTTTTTATTAGCATATATTTTCTATCAGTCTTGAGCATCTTTCAAATTTTCCCTCAATTTCCACACTACTTCTTCCATTTCTTTCAACATATCAGGTCCTAGCATCAATTTGTCTTTGGGACCACTCTAATTAACAAATTTTCTACACTTATGTTCACATATCACTTCAAATGGAATCATTTTTAGGGAATTGTGGTAGTTGTTATTATAGGAAAATTCCATTAAATGGATATGATCTTCCCACTTAGTCGATTATTTCATCACATACATTCTCAGCATGTATTCAAGTACTTGATTTATTGGTTAAGTCGTTATATCTGTCTAAGGGTGGTATGCAGTGCTAAACTATATTTGAATACCTAACCCCCCAAATAGAGATTTCCAAAATGCAATTGTAAACTTGACATCTCTATCTGAGATCACCACTTTCGGTATCCCATGCAAACTGAAGATTGCTTTCATAAATATATTAGCGATCTGAACTACTTTATAAGTAGATGCACTAGAATACAATGTGTAGATTTACTCAATTTGTCTATACCATTATTGAGTCATTTTGTTCTTATTCTTGCGTACGCCAGTAATGAAATCAAGTGTGATAATCTCCCATTTCCACTTGGGAATGGGCAATGGGTAAAGCAATCCATATAGATGTCATTGTTCAATCTTTACTTGTTGACATTATAGGCACTTAGCTAGATACTCTGCCACCTCTTTCTTCATTCCTAGCTAGAAGTACTTTCTTAAAGAAGTGGCCATATTTTGATAGCCCTAATGAGCTTCATAAGGAATTTTATGGTACTCGTTTAAGATCATTTGTTTAATGATAATTTAAATAGGTACATACATTTAGTTTCGATAAATCAACAAATTTTCTACATTTACTTGATATCCAAGTCGATATTTGCTACTGTTTGGGTCTTTGGTTTACTGCCACAAGAACTGATATTTAGGATCTTTTTTAGCATCCTCTTTAATATGTTCTTTAAAAACAGTTTCCACTTCACTACACAAAATCTTTTACACACAATTCACTTTATGCTTAAGGCATATACCACACTATTTTTCCTACCTTTTAAATGCTTCATTTCAAATTCAAATTCGCTCAGAAAAGAAACCGAACATGCCTATAAAAAATTTAAGGTAGGTTGGTTAAATTAATTAGTTAAATTGTTATGATATACCATCAATATAAATATTTTCCTAAGCAAATAATGTTGCCACATTTTTAAGGCTTGGATCACAGTTGTTAATTCCAAATCATAAGATGAATATTTATGCTCGTGTTCTTTCATCTTACGAGATTCATAACTTGCAAATTTTCCCTTCTTCATTAAGACTCCTCCTACACCCTCCTTACAGGCATTCATACAGACAGTAATCTCTTTATCTAGATCATTAATTCTTAAAATATGGGTAGGGGTAAGTAAATGCTTTAATCGATCAAAATTGTTTTGACATTCTTTTGTCCACTTGAAAGTCCTTCTCTTCTTCTGCAGAGAGGTGATGGGATAGGCCACTTTCAAGAACCCTTCAATAAACCACCTATAATATCCATCGATCCGCATAAATGATCTTATGTTAGCTAGATTTTGAGGTACCAACCACACCATTATAGTTTTTATCTTCTCTGGATATACATCTATCCCATCTTTGGTAATAACATACTCTAGGTACTGCATTTGCTCCTTTAAGAATTCAGATTTACTATATTTTACATAGAGTTGGTGCTCCCTCAAGGTTTGCAACACAATTTGAAAATGATTTTTATGCTCCTCCATATTTCTTGAATAAACAATAATGTCATCTATGAAAATCAACACAATTTTTTCTACTTATTGATGGAATATGATTTTCATGAGACACATGAACATCGTTGGAGAATTGATTAATCCAAAGGGTGGAACTACAAATTCATACTGCCCATGGCGAGTTCTAAAAGTTATTTTTATATATCCTCCTTAATTCTGATATGATGATAACTAGATCGCAGATCAATTTTAGAAAATGGAGTTGTCCCTTTTACTTGATCGAATAAATCTTTGATGCGTGGTAAGGGGTATTTATTTTTTACCTTCAATTTATTTAATTCCCTGTAGTCAATACACAATCTCAAAGTTCCATACTTCTTCTTCAAAAAAAGTATCGGATCTCCCCAAGGTGACACACTTGGGTGAATATATTTCTTATCTATTAGTTCTTGCAATTGCATATTGAGTTTAGTTAGCTCTGGGACACTCATACAATACAGTGTTGTAGACATGGGAGTAGCTCTAGGAAAAAGTTCCATAGTAAAATCTATGTATCTTTTAGGGGTAGAACAAGAATGTCCTCAGGAAAAACATCAATAAAATATTGCACAATAGGCAAGCCCCCAAGGTGGGATTTTTCTCTTTAGAATTTGTATACCCCATTTGCATCGCATATACCTGGCACCACTTCCTAATGCACTTAGCCAGTTGTGATGCGGTAATGGGTCTTAACTTCAGAGGTCTCTTCACTTCTATCTAAATGTTTTGTCCTTACAATTTATAAGAGACTAGTGTTTTTCCAGCGAGTCCATGCCAATTAAAAAGTCATATGATGTTAGGGGTAGAATATTTAAATTTTTTGTTATTGGCTGATCTACCAGCACTATAGGAAAATTATATATTTCAGCAATCGTCTTTCATTTAGCTCTAATGGTTAGTTGTACCAACCATGGATTTTTAAATTTAACTGATTGCAAGTGACACTTTTCCACTTATCTTGGGGCCGATATAACTTAAGCTAGCCCCTAGATCAATCAAAATAGACACATCATAGTTAAAATTTTTACTTTCAAACTCTATCATGGTTGGTTTATATTCTTCTTAGTGATCATCCAATACAACATTAATTCTAGGCAGACATCTTGCTACTATCCCCTACCATAGACACTTCTTGAATCTAGGATACTTGCTCTGTTCCTTTTCAGTAAAGGTAATTTTTGACATAATGTGGTCCTCTGCATTCCCAACATTGTAATGGGGGTCTAGTTGTTGTTTCAAGTTCAGATTTATTATACTGTTCAGTGGACCTCAATTCATTTTGTGGCTTGGATTTTTGCTAATTTTTTCCTGAATTCTTGTCTTGTTGATTTTTATACGAAACTTTAAAATTTGAGGACTTAAACCCTTTACCACCTTGTGCATACTTCAGTCCTATATTTTCTGTCCACTTTTTACTATTATCCCCTTTTTGTTTCATCTAATGATAGAATATTCTAACCTTTCTAATAACTTCATCCATAGTTTTGGAAATATTGAACTCTAATCATTCCTTCATGAACACAAGTAAACTGCTAAGAAATTGTTGAAATTTCACCTTTTCCTCAAATATGTAAGGAACGTATCTCAATAATGAGGTAAATTTCATTATGAAATCATCATTAGTAAGTTGTCCCAATCTCAAATCATGAAACTCTTTATCCTTTTCATCATAAAATCATTCAATTATGTTTTTATCTTTAAAATCTTGCTGGAAATATTCCCAGGTTACTTCTTGTTCATCAATTTTTTATAATTTTTTCACTCCTTCCCACCATAAGTTGGATTTTGTAGAAAAATAAACCACTAATAAAATAAATATCAGACATACAGAAAAACCAGACATGGTGGAAAATGCATGAGAGACTTTCCCGTAGTCTCTCATTCTCATGAATTTCATTATTAAAATAATGTTTATGATACACATAAATACATGAGGAAGTTGTCTCAAGATAGTGCATCTATCTTGAACAAACTTTGTTGAGAAAATATCTCAACAACACACTAATTGGGGAGCCTAACTAGTTGGAGAGAATCTCTCAACCAACTAAGCCTAAACTGGCTCCTAACCATGAGAAACAAATTCAATCTAGAAAGGTAGGATTAAATCCTAACTTTCATGATTTTAATTAATTTAATTATTTGGACTTAGGATTGTTTTTAATGTGAGAGTGAGGCTAACATTCCCCCCCTCGATGATAAGTCCAAATTAAGAACCAGGAACCATCTTCCAAGTTCTCATGCTAAAATTGTTGATCCTCAAAAGACATTTGCCTGAAAAACCACCAAAGCTAAATGCTGAAGAAACTGCAATATGAAGATACCATGAGCCAATTGCATGTCTGATTCATCTCTCAATGTCACTTGACAACTCCATCATGTGCCAAGCTACAAAAGGATCCATCTATCCTTTGCTTTCAATCAGCATCCTTTGTCCACTGACAAATTGTTGATGACGCCCACTGGAGAATTTGCTGATGATGATCTCCCACTGGCTCATGATGTTGAAAAACAACTCACTGTTGCTTTTGTTTTGTTTGAAAATTGTTCACTTTTGACTTCGCTATCAATCGCCCACTCGCGAATTTTTTTGATGCTCAATCGCTAATGAAAATTCCCACTGGCTTCTTCGCATGTTGTCAAGATTTCAATATGACAACCACTGTCAATTTCATTGAAATTTCCCCCCTTTGTCAGCTGAAAGGAGAGACAATCTTCTTCAAATTATTTCTGAACTCCTCCCCTTCAGGTGTAGGAGTGTTTCACTAGTGTACTCCCCCGTTCAACTGCACGAGAGTACCAGCTTCATTTTTACTGTTGGTTGCAATATGTGTGAGTGAATGTGATTGTAAAACTTATGCAATCTTGTGACTGTGGATGTCCATTCCCAGGGATCAATCCATGAATAATTGATCTTCAATTTGGTTGATTTTTGTTGTTTGCTACTTTGTGCTAATGAATGATTTGACTTGCCACAATGGTGACAAGGGTGGAGATCAAAACATTGATCTTCCAGATGACTGGTTCTTTGACAATGAAGGCATTTTGGTTTGACTGCAACTTCAATTTGTGTGTATTTATGTTTTTCGTTAACTTTCTCAGAACTAGCCGATGTGATTTGTGCAAGAAACCCTGCATTGAAAAACTTAATGGGCCTTAAATAATCTGGGATATGCAATTTGGCATCATCTTTGACATATCCTAAGCCTCATCGATTTCGGTTACTTTGGATTTCTTCCCATTGCTTGATGATTGGTTTGGAAGAAAGTTGAACTGGATCCGGGACCACTTCGACACTTGAAGTTGGTTGGATCAGTGACTTGGAATCAACATCTTTATCTTCATCTGTACGGATGAAAGACTTGGAAACATCACTCTTCTATTGCAACTCATCTCTTTGAAGTTGTGACTCCAGTTGAAGAAAGTCAATCATTTCATGTGCATGT
This sequence comes from Pinus taeda, assembly GCA_000404065.3. Lineage (NCBI taxonomy): Eukaryota > Viridiplantae > Streptophyta > Pinopsida > Pinales > Pinaceae > Pinus > Pinus taeda. Next base: position 11,902 of record APFE030957665.1, on the reverse strand, counting down.
TGAATATGCACTTGAATATCAACAAGAGTTGTTTTGTTGATGTTCATAATGTTTCCAACTGATGATAAAATCGAATTGTTAAGAATTTGGGATAGTTGAATGTGTCGCCATGTTATCTTGCTCACTTTGAATTCAGGCTCGCTTGACTATTGCTTATTGTTGATGCTTTAAACACTTGCTAGAGTTTTATAAGTTGGTCGCTTGAACTCTTGATTTCACGCACGCTTGATTACGATCGCTTTGTTTGAATGCTTCACTGACACTTTGTGAATGCTTCAATCAACTTCACACTAGCTCGTTTGTTGTAGATGTCATCCTCTGAATTTTCCACTTGATTTTGACATGCCCACTTGCTTTGTTGTTTGAATGACACACTTGCTTGGTTTGTTGTTTGAATGACAGGCTCGCTTTCTTTGATTGTTTGAATGACATGCTCGCTTGATTTATTGTTTATTGCTCACTTGAAGAATAGAATACTAGAATTCACACTCATTTGATGAGGATTGCTTCTTAGATGGCTTGCTTGAACTTGCTCGATTGATTACTGACACTTTGTTCTTTCTTGAATGTACTCACTGAATGTGCTGATTTAAAAAAAGGAAGAGTGTCAAACACTATCAAAAATGCACCCAAGAGACAAATGACAAGTTCAATCTTGATGACTCAGTTGAAGACTTACTCGACTTAATGTATTCACCTTAGCAATTCAAATTAGGGTGTCGGTTACCACCGAGAATGCACCCGTACAATTCAATTAAAAAATGTTTTATCTACAAGTGATAAAAAAAGTGTTGATGTTGTTGATGTCGTCTTGGCTTGAAATGCATGATTTTGTAGTGTCCTTAACTTGATTGCTTTGATTACATGATGTGAAATGTGCTTTCTTGGAAGTTCATCTGATCAAGTTGATGATGTGACGCTTTGTGCTTGTGTACTTAAGCTTGATTACCGGAGCTTGATTAAGTGTTCTTATACTTAAGCTTGATTATGTTCATGTAGTTTTTTAACCATAATATAAAGAAAGCGTTTGGATAATATGAACACAAGTCATGCACATGCATTCATTACATATGGTGTACCTAAGATCCCCTTATTCAATTTTGGGTAGATCTAGGACACAAGCACCACAAAAATTATGATTTTATTAATTATTGAAGTACATCAACCTTCACAACATTGTGATTGAAATTTATCAAACATTGAGAATGTCAAGCTTACAAATGCTTGAAGCAACTTGTCTTCAAAAACTACCTGCACTGACTCAACCGCTCTCAATGTAAAATATTACTTTGAATTACAATAATGACTTTCACCCAAACAAATTCACTTATCGCTCAAAATTTACAAAATAGGCACCTTATGACTCCACAAAATCACTGATTACTCCATTACATAAAGAATTAGAAATACTCCTTATCCCTCCAAAATGTATAAAAATCACCTCTTACTTCTCACTCCAAAAAATTTATCACTCCAAAATATTAAAACATACCCTTATTACTCCAAAAACATCACTTTAGAAATAAGAAAATACATCTTATTTCAAAAAATTCCTTTTCTTTTGTTTTTCTTGTCTTCCATATAAATAAGAATTTTTTTTTTAACCTCTCCTAAAATAATACTTTCAAAAAATATACTACCACATGTAATTTCCTGAAGCAAATCCATTAGCCTATCTGGTTTGTTTAATGCAGAAAGAAAAAGGAATATGGCAGTGTCACACATACTATGACACACAGTACACATGTTTAGTGATGGCGTTAGATCTCATCATTGACAACAAAAATGACGTGTTCCACATTTCTCCAGCAGTAAGCAGTAAGGATCTCCAGGCTGAAGCCATATTCTCGGTTCTTCCACACTACACAAATTCACTTATTGCTCCAAATTTACAAAATAAACACCTTATGACTCCACAAAATCACTTATTACTCCATTACATAAAGAAAATTTAGAAATACTCCTTATCCCTCCAAAATGTACAAAAATCACCTCTTACTTCTCACTCCAAAAAATGTATCACTTCAAAATATTAAAACATACCCTTATTACTCCAAAAACATCACTTTAGAAATAAGAAAACACATCTTCTTTCAAAAAATTCCTTTTCTTTTAGATTTCTTGTCTTCCATATAAATGAGATTTTTTTTTTAACCTATCCTAAAACAATACTTAAAAAAAATCTACTTACCACATGTAATTTCATGAAGCAAATCCATTAGCCTATTCGGTTTGTTTAATGCAGAAAGAAAAAGGAATATGGAAATGTCACACATACTATGACACACAGTACACATGTTTAGCGATGGCGTTGGATCTCATCATTGACAACAAAAATGACATCTTCCACATTTCTCCAGCAGTAAGGATCTCCAGGCTGAAGCCATATTCTCAGTTCTTCCACGCTACACTAGTGGGTTCACACCACAAGGATTAATGCTGCAAATTCATTGATCACAGTCAGTCTACGGATGCTGAATTGGAGAATTTCCAGTCCTCATTTACTGCAAACTTTCCTCTCTAATTACACACCATCACACGCAACTTTCAGGCCTTTCTAAGGGTTGAGAAAAAATATTCGAGCTCCTTCAACAATTTCATACCACTCAACCTTTTCTTGTAATAGATCCGGAGATAAATAATCACCTAGCGACCTTCTCTCTGACATGCAACTCCACGAAATATCTCAAACTAGGCCCTCAACAAACAATGCCAAAACAGTAGAATGCACACAAGGTGCCTTACCAGTCAGGTCATTCTACCAAAAGGACTAAGGAAAACGCCGATTATTCTAGTGGAGCCGAATCCTTGCATTAAGAATTCATTGGGACAAATTATTGTAGCAGACTCAGCATTTTAGCAGTGAATCATGTCAGTTCCTTATCTCGGTCGATTGGGTGCCATTTTCTTAGCCTTGGATGCAGAACATCAGGATTATTCCACTGAAAAATTTTAGTATGTGTTCGAATCCCACCTCGTTCTCAAAACAACCACAAATAGGTATTGGCAGCAATGGTATCACTGCCTTGGAAGGCATTAAGCCCGAACTCACCAACGCAATAGCTGAAGCAGGTGCTTACACCATAAAATTCAGCTATAAGTCCTACATTAATGGACAGGAAGAGATATCAGAACGACAAGAAGGTCCTTTGGTGATTGGATCATTGTGTGATGGGAGTGCGTTCAACGAATTCTTCCCTTTTGATATTCCACTTTGATGAATCTGCGATGGATCGAACCCTAGATCATCAGAACTATGGAGGCAACATCAGCAACCACTACTTTTGACTTCACATATACCAAGACAAGGACATGGCTCTCAATTTTAAATGTGGCGAAAGCTAACTGCGATGATGGTGTAAGGCTTCTCTCCCCATACTACACATTATGGTCACTGCTAAGCGCAGATCTATATTGGCTAATGCTACCACAATACACAATTATATACGATGCACTCACCAAATTCTCATATCTCTATTTTTCTCTACACACAAGAGAGGATTCTCTAGCTCTAATACCACATGTAGAAAATTAAACTACTAATAAAATAAAAATCAAACATATAGAAAAACCAGATATGGCGGAAAAGGTATGAGAGGATTTCCCGTAGTCTCTCATTCTCATGAATTTCATTATTAAAATAATGTTTATGATACATATAAATACATGAGGAAGTTGTCTCAAGATAGTGCATCTCTCTTGAACAAAGTTTGTTGAGAAAATATCTCAACAACACACTAATCTAGGAGCCTAACTAGTTGGAGAGAATCTCTCAACCAACTAAGCCTAAATTGACTCTTAACCATGAGGAACAAACTCAATCGAGAAAGGTAGGATTAAATCCTAACTTTCATGATTTTAATTAATTTGATTATTTTGACTTAGAATTGTTTGTAATGTGAGAGTGATGCTAATAGATTTTCCTTATCGTTGATAAATTTCTATTCGAACCTTCAAGTTATGGTCATATGCATAGATCTAGAAATACTTATTCATGATAATGAGTCAAGCCTCAACAACTTCTTCTTGCTCTCCATCCAACATTGGAGGTTTAATTTTTTTAAATTCCACTTGCAACTCGATTTTCTATATTTTAGGTTTTTTATGTCCAGAAAAATTATTACATTCCTCCTCATTATTTTCTTGGTCTCCTTCTGATTTTGGGTTATCATCCTTTGGTCTCTGTGTCCCAACTTTGTTTCCATGGTTGGGGCTTGGAGTAGGATCTCTGTGAATTTGTCTATCATAAATGCTCTTCATAATTCTCTCTTGTTCATGCATCAGCCTTTCATTATCATCACTCAATCTTGCCATCTCTCTTTTTAACTGTTGAACTATTTCGAAAAAAGCATCATTGGTGTTCCGAGATTCCTCAACCAAATAGACCCACATTTTTGGATTAGTTTCCGTCTTTGGAACCGGGCCAACTCCGACCATTGGCCTTATTAGTTGGGAATGTCCAAATCTTCTCATTGTGTTCCCCTTCCCCTCTATGTTAACACAAATAAAGTTTTTTATTCTCTTATGTCCCAAAAGGCCAAAGTGTTGGAACATGGCTCTGTTACCACTTGTCACATACTTTATTAACAACCAAATAATTTCACACAATATTTAGTAACAAATTCAAAAGGTTTTTTTTTTAATTAATCAATGGTTCGATGCACATCATAGTTTAGATGCATAGTTTAAAAATTATTCCAATGTATAAGTGTGATCATTATAGTACTATACCACCTATGTAGAGTTACCAAACCTATCAATCTGGTTATCACTTATATTCCAGACAGATGGTGAAGTTAACACACATATTAATTCTCTCTATGAACATTATCGATTCATCCTGGTGACCATCCATTTGGAATTCCTCACTTCAAGATCTGATATTAGATCTATGGTTTTCCCTATTCTGCTCGAGATCAAATATAACAATTGCTCGAAGGGATTAGAGGGTAAAATATCTACCCCTTCGCCCCCTCGGTGCTATTAGAACTCATTTGCATGTTTCACTTGTTGAGGTCCTACTTTGCGACTCCAGTAAGGGTTTTCCTATTTATAATTATTTTATCAGTTACCATGATGCTTCCACATGGAGATCTATAGGTTGAGCCCTTTAAGAGGGATAAATAATTGCTACTTGCTTTTCTTACTTCTGGAACCTCTTGGGGTTTAAACTTATTTATTATTATCTATATGATAATTCCCTAAATTTTTTAGGGGAACGAGACTCTAATAATTTTTATTTAAGGGTTGTTAAATTAAAACTGTGAATTTCATTAGTCTTATGTTCATCAAGACATAAGGAATAAGCCTATCGAAATTGTACATTTTCCTCTATGCTTCCAATGTTACAATTTCTGTTTACTAGCGTACTCAATTTTGAGGGACTGTTGTAATCTTCTTGGCAGAGACTTATAGAGGTGGTTTTGTATTACGGGTCATGATGGCTATGAGTAGTTATATAGAGTAATTTTGTTATAATTATTAAGCATTAGCATGCATACTTGTTCATAAATTACTCAATTAACTGTACATGTTCTCTAACTATTCTAAAAGATTTTTTTTATGAAACAATATAATTTTAGTTCATGTTTTATCCATGACAGAGTTTATTCAATTTCATGTGTGTTCTTGTTTCTTTTTTTTTTTTCTTGGCACAAATTTGACTCTTATATAGTCTCTCTTTACTGTTCTCTTTTAAAGAAGATACATTCATGAGGCCATTGTGTCGATTTTACGTTTCCTATCAACTTTTATCAATTATTTTTATGTTAATGATAAGTATTTAAGCTTGCAGACATTAAGCATTTACTTCCCTATTTCTGGGAGACTACAGAAGGCTATTTCCGGTCATCTAATGGATTTTCTTTTAATCGTGTTCTCACACATATTTAGTCCGACATATCGATTTATTTTGAATTCTTAACTAGATATGGGTTATGACCCTGAAGGTAAGGGATTGTTTTACCTTGTTGTTGCTCTCCAGCGACTGGATAGGGAAACTAACCCTACCTCCTTGACATAACTTCTCCAATTCATTGATTTTCATAGTTACTTGAATCTTTTGACTCCTGTAAGTTAAGGGTTCATGTTATATTCAAACTTATGAAACCCTATTAAGCCCAAACAACAAGATATGCTTCTTTTCACAAATACAACTATTTATTTTTTCAATTCCCATAGACTTTTTCATTCTTCCTATCTCATACATTCCTTTAAAATATTGTGCTACAAGTTTAAACCACAAGAAGAAAAGATAACAATATAAAGCATATGTTTGATACTTATCTGATTTTATTTTTCTTATCCAAACAGACTATGGGAAGCAATGCTCCACACAACCTCGAGACACAACTGCACCTCCCCTAGAGCTTGCAACACACCCAATGTGGTTATAGAATAGTAAGGAACATAAGAATGGTTTCCAGGATATTTAATCATAACCAGAATTAGCCACAAAATTTTGTGAGCTTCCAACCTCCAAAGAGGCTCCACTGGCCAACCAACTCCAAAGTCTTTTCTGTTTCATTACCTTTCAACTTTTTCTCCTCCTCACAATACCTCTTTTGGCCCTTTTTTTGGAAGTTTTTATTTCCAATGGGGCAAAATGGGTAGGTAACTACCTCACCCATAACTGTCCAACCACCTGAGTGTGAGCTTTCTCTAGCTTTGCTTCCCAACCATGGTCTACACAAACAATAAATAAATCAAATAAAAATCAAATTATATATTCATGTATATCTACCTATAGTTTAGCCTTCTTGACCCACAATTAACAAATGTCTTTTCTTTTAACTATTATTTACAAGGTTACCAGAGAACATTATAGTTATGAAATATTATACAAACTATAAAATTAAGAAATTCAAATCCTTCAATATATTTATTATTTTTTATATTTATTTTTAATATTTAAATATTCCTATAATTTTATATCAATTAGTTTATTTTCTCAAATTTAATTTGAAACCCAAATATTCCAAATATTAAGTCATCATAAAATAAATTTGTAAGTTATAGTTGTTTGGCTGAAGTCAAACAAATTTTTGAATTTAAGAATTGTCGACAGTTGATATAGTTAATAGAACTATTTACATTAATTCTTTAAATTCAAGCAAGTTTTTATCCATTGAATACAATAATACGTCTTTTGTAATATTGAAAAGTATATATATTTTTTTCTGTCTAGTACCCTTGAGGAAAATTTTATTCTATGATTTTTATTTATTTATGGATTTGAAAAACATGTGGTAAAATATTATTTTATTTAAAAAAAATGAAAAGTTATGTTAGTCTATTAGTCCTCTCATAAATATATTATATGCTAACCTGAGGGACTAATCATTCACTATCGGTTATGCCTAGAGGGGCAAAAAAAAAACCTCCTTCTATCATTATGTTGATTCTTGCAAGCAAACAGAGAAACAAAAAAGAAAATTGACAGTGAAAAAAAAAAACCACTAATTAATAAACATAACTGGGGAGAAATGACACCTCGGCTTGAATTTTTCAATTCCTTCTCTATTTTTATAAAAATGAAATAAATTTTTTATAATATTATCAACATTATGTGTAATTTATTTAAAAATAAATGAAATAAACATTATAATTTTTATTTTTTTGCTAATCTTGGTAGGTCCATTTCACTTTCTATTATGTAATAAACAAGTTTTATACCACACAGATTAGCCAAGTGGCCTCAACTTGCCCTAAGGGGAAAATAAGTCTATTGGCCACAGGTCAACATCGTAAGCCATCCAAAAACAATATTGTTTTAATCTTTCCATCCAGGCTAGATACGTCTGTATCTCATGTCCATACACTACATAGCTGTAAAAACTAACATTTGCAACATAAATATTAAAAGCTAACCTCATAAACCAAAACTATGTATGGGGTTGAGTCTAATCATTCTGATCCTCTAAGGAAGATGTGACGGGAGTTGGATCCTCAGCTAAAGCCCCTTGCATGCCATACACCTCTAGAATGCAAGGGATGTGGCGGGCGATTATATCCATCCTGATGTCCTGTTTGTGTAGCTCGAAGAGAATTTTCTCCATGTCCTTCTTATAATTCAGAATTCCCTGAACTGTCACCGCCATCCCCATTGATATCTGCTCCATCGCCTTGCCTAGTAAACTCTTCATTGACTAGCACAAGTACAGAGTTTGCTTGAATTGAGTGATTCTCCCACGGGTGCTACCTGGATCCATAACGAGAGTCGTCCAATTATCATCTCTTCCTCTGACTCATTTCCTTGCTTTATCTCCTCTTCCCATTCTTCTAGAAATTTTCGGATGCCAGCGTCCGTCCCCTCACGATAAGCCTCTGTTGCTTCGGTTATGAGGTGCTCTATTGGTTTTTTACCCTTGTGAGCTTTCGATGTGCTTGTTCCCCTATTTGTTCGGGGAGTCAGACCTCTCCTACCATGCCCACGACCTCTCATAGCATGAGCCATGACCTGTTTGCCAGAACACTGTTGACACCCAGAAAAATTTAGATTAAAACTCGGAATTTTCGTAATACAACACCTTGCCAGTTCATGCTTCTTCTCTCCACCATTTCTCACCACATTCAAGTAGGCGTGGGCTGAATCCCATAGTTCCCAGAGGGGAGCTCTTTGTCCCTTACCCCTTGGCCAGCCATTGTTCCCTTCCCCCTTACTATGGTTTGTATCTAGGTCATCCCAACCCGTCAAGCCGAGCCCACATGCCCACCTTGATTCTAGCAGTACGCTTGCGATAGTTCCAGTTCCTTGTTCCCTAGGCCCAAAGATAAATGGCTTTACCCCTCAAGTCCCTGCAACTGGTATTCCACTCAGGATTCTTGGCCTTGCCATCAATCCCATGCGGTTTTCAGCTACCCCAATGGTTCCTTTGCAGAGTACATGCATGGCTGCGACCCCAGCCCCTTGCCCCTCTCTACAAACCCCGACCTCTCTTGAATTACGGTGCCACTATCAGGCTTTCCCCTGACCTTACTTACAGAGCACACAGCTTCATAATCCCACAGTAAGATTTCCCCCCCTAGCAATCATGGTTCATTCTATTCCCTATATTTTCGGACTCTTTCCCCTCCTTTCCCCCCAACATACTCCCAACCAAAACATAGATTCAATGTTGAGGCAAGGTCGAATTACATACCTGATTTCTGTAGGGGACCGTCCGCGACCTAGGTTCCGCCCATTCCGTCGACCTTCCCTTTCTTTGTATCGCCACCCTTATCTACAGTTGCTTGTTCTTACGTTGCACGTCGAATAACCTTCCCTGCCACTAAACCTAGTCTTATCTCCTATCTCGTGACCTTGCCCACTTTATTAGTGTGCATTCATGCCAACGGTCACCGCACCCCCTGCCTTGAGCATGTGGGGGATGGCAGTAATAAGTGCTCAGGTACTAAGCATGACACCCACGCTGTCCAAACTGGCGGCTCGCATCTCGATCGGGATAACATTATAATTATTAGATAAATATTATTTTGAGAATAACCTCTTAAAGTAACTTAATATGATTGTGTTATAAAGTATTATACAAACTATAAAATCAGAAATTCAAATTCTTCAATTTATTTTAATTATTTTTAATTGATTTATTTATTTCTAATTTATTAAAAGTTAATTAATTTATTTTCTCAAATTTATTTGAAAACCAAATAATTTTGCAAAATTTAAGTCAATGATAAAATAATTTCCATGTAAAATAAACTATGCAAGAAACCAACTCAATAATCAAACAAATTTTGAACTAAGCCTAACATCATCCTCTATCTTTTGCATGGGCCAATCCTTAATTAAGAAAATTCCAATGGCTATATATATATTATATATATATATTATATTTATATTATATTTATATTTTTTACATTAATTTTCTTTTCAAATCCAAATTATTTTTTTCTCCATTGAAATAGTATTTCTATAATATTTAAAAGCATCTTTTCTTTTTATGTATGTGTAATATTTTTGGAGAAAAACTTATTATGTGACTTTTGTTTATTTCTTGGTTTGGAAAATTAAACATCTGGTGAAATATTATTTTATTTAAAAAAAATGAAATAAAAAATTATATTAGTCTGTTAATTCTCTCATAAATATGTTAAAGTTTAATATGAGAAACTAATCCTTAACTTTTAGGAAAACAAATTTAGAGTCTCGTATGCCCAAAGGGGGTAACAAGGAAGAAAGAACAAAAATCTTCTGTAATTATGTTGATTCTTATGAGAAAAAGGAGAAAGCAAAAAAGAAATTTGACAATAAAAAAATTAGAACAATAATTAATGAACATAATTGGAAAGAAATGACGCATGTTCATGACATCTCTGCTTAAAGTTTTCAAGTGTTTCTCTATTTTATATTAAAATACAATAATTTTTTTATAATATTATCATTTTTTTATTTATATACATATATTTATTTAAAAAAATAGATAAATATTATTTTGAAATAATTTTTTAAAATAATTTACTAAGATTATGTATGAATATATATAAAATTATAAAATCTTAAATTCAAATTCTTCAATCATATATTTAATATTTTCTGAAATGATTTTTATTTAAATTTATTAAAAAACAAATAATTTATTTTCTCAAATTTATTTGAAAAACCAAATAAATTTTCAAAATTAAGTCCACTATCAATTAAATTAAACTAGTGCAGATTCAAACAAATTTTGAATTAAACCTGTCATCGTCCTCTATATTTTTCAACGCCAATCCCTAATTAAAAAAATTATTATGGGTGATATAGTTGATATATGTTTTTTACATTAATTTGGTTTTCAAAATAAAGGGGTTTTTTTCTCCATTTAATAAAGTAATATGTTTTTCTTTATTTCCATTTAATAAAGTAATATGTTTTTCAATGCCAATCCCTAATTAAAAAAAATTATTATGGGTGATATAGTTGATATATGTTTTTTACATTAATTTGGTTTTCAAAATAAAGGGTTTTTTTTCTCCATTTAATAAAGTAATATGTTTTTCTTTATCTCCATTTAATAAAGTAATATGTTTTTCTTTAATATTTAAAAGTATTTTTTTGTATTTATGTGATTTGTTTATTTATTGGTTTGGAAAATTAAACGTGGGTGAAATTTTATTTTTATTTTGAAAAATGAAATTAGAAAATATGTTAGTTTATTAGTATTTTCAAAAATATGTTAAAGGTTAACTTAATAAACTAATCCTTAATTATTAGGAAAATAATTAGAGTCAGTAATGCCTAGATGGGTAGAAGCACAAAAGAAAGGGAAAAACTCAAAGCAAGAGAGAAATAAAAAAAAATTAATAGTAAAAAAATTAAACCATTAAGCAATAAATGTAGCTAGAGAGAAAAAAATAATTAATGGTAAAAAACAAACCACTAATGAATAAACATAATTGGAGAGAAATGACACCTTTACTTGAACTTTTCAATTCCTTCTTTATTTATATAAAATGAGATGTTTTTTTTTATTACATTATAAATGAATACCGTGGGTGCTCCGAGATCTCAAAATAAAATCCCTCACCACAAAACCTACAAACTCTAACATTATAGTTTTTCTAATTATATTTATATGATTAAGAGCATGTGTTTCCTCCTAAAAGGTTAGAGGTTCAAAACTAGAGGGGGTAGAATATGTATGCCTTAGTAAACTTAGTAGTCAAAATGTTATGCTGAAGTAGGTCTCTTGTCCCACAAAAAAAGAGGTCTCATACAAAATTTGGTGTTTGGCTTGGCCGTGACCTTAAAATTAGATTATTATTATTATTATTATATGGATGTGTAATTTATTTTAAAATAAAGTAAACGAACATTATAATTATTAGATAAACATTATTATTTTTAGAATAATTTCTTAAAGTAATTTACCATAACTGTTATGAAATATTATACAGACTATAAAATTAAAAATCCAAATCC